>JAWIIS010000131.1:0-165630 GCA_033682625.1 Helicoverpa zea x Helicoverpa armigera
TCGCTACTGCAGCGCGTTTGCACCGCCTGAAAACATCAGTGAAGCTACTGGACTTAGACGTGTGACGCAGAGAACACACACCACTATAGACAAGAAGCCCGCATCGAAGTGCCGCATCTGCGAGATGGATGGTCACCGATCGCTAGACTGCCACAAGTTCGTGAAGGCTTCTGCGGACAAGAAGTGGGAACTAGCCAAGCAGCACAACATGTGCTTCCGCTGCCTCCGCCATCGTCAGCACGGACACAGATGTCAGAAGAAGAGATGTGGAATCGAGGGCTGCACAGCATCACACCATCATCTGCTTCACTACAAGAAGAAGGCGAGCACTACTGAAGTCGCACAAGAAGCGCAAGAAATAGTCGCAAGTTCACGCAACCACACAAATCAAGCGTTCCTGAAAATCGTTCCGGTGCAACTGTCCGGACCGGCGGGAGAAGTACGCACCTACGCACTGCTGGATGACGGCTCAACCGTGTCACTGATTGACGAAGAGCTGGCAGACATGATCGGTGCAGAGGGACCAGTCGAGCCGATGAAAATAGGCGCCATCAGCGACGTGACTATCGACACGCCCACGTCGAAGAGAGTTGACCTCACGCTATCGACCTGCCATAGGAAGAAGATACCCTTCAGGGCGCGCACCATACCACGCCTGCACCTGTCGCCGCAGTCAATCAGCAAGGATGACATCGCTGACTGCAAGCACCTATTTGACCTGGCAGATCAGCTGACGTACAACGCAGGGACGCCGAAGATTATCATCGGGCAAGACAACTGGCATCTGCTCCTAGCAACAGACATCAGAAGAGGGCCCCAGCATCAGCCGATAGCATCGTTAACTCCCTTGGGCTGGGTGCTGCACGGTGCCCGCACTAGGATTCTGGGACAGCAGGTGCACTACGTCAATCAGCTGAACGGCGTCGAGGAAAGCATAGACAAGCAGCTTCGTGAATACTTCGCACTCGAGTCACTCATCATCAACCCGTGCCGACCAGCTTCTGACCCAGAGAAGAGGGCGGAAGATATATTACAACGCAGTATAGTACAGCTGGAAGATGGACGTCTTCAGACTGCGTTGCTATGGAGGAGTGACGAGATACAGATGCCGGACAGCTACGCGACTGCGATGAATAGACTCGTATCAATAGAGAAAAAACTCGACAAGAATCCCGCTCTGAAGACTAGATATATGGCGCAGATGGATTCACTAATAGAAAAGGGCTACGCAGAGAAAGCGCCCCTTGAACGTACACCGGGAAGAACGTGGTACCTGCCGCACTTCGACGTCTTCAACCCTATGAAACCGGAGAAGCTTCGTATAGTTCACGACGCAGCAGCGAAGACAAGAGGGATGTCACTGAACGACTACCTGCTCACGGGTCCGGACTTGCTGCAGTCGCTGCCCGGCGTGATGATGCGATTCCGACGTCACCGCGTCGCCGTCTCCGGAGATATCACTGAAATGTTTATGCAGGTGAAAGTAAAGCCAGAAGACAGAGACGCTCTCCGATATCTGTGGCGAGGAGAGCGGCGGGAGGGGGCGCCGGAAGAGTACCGAATGACGTCAATAATATTCGGCGCAGCAAGTTCACCGTGTACAGCAATATTCGCTAAGAACTGGAATGCTAAACGCCATGCGAACGAACACCCAGAAGCAGTAGAAGCAATAGTCAAGAATCATTACATGGACGATTACCTGGATAGCTTCAGAAGTACAGAAGAGGCGACGCGCACAATCAAGATAGTACAAGAAATACATAGTAAAGCGCGCTTCGACCTAACGAAATGGGTATCCAACAGCGAAGAAGTGCTGCGTGAATTGGTACCGGACCAAGAAACAACACAGATTGTTAATCTTGGAAATATAGAAAACACAGAGAAAGTACTCGGCGTGATATGGAAGCCACACACGGACGAGCTGAGCTTCAACTTAAAACTCGCGCGCCTACCTACTGGCCTGCTCGACAAGGAAACGCCCACCAAGAGAGAGGCGCTCAAGATAGTTATGTCGCTATACGACCCGCTGGGCCTCGCCTCGCCTATAACAATCAGAGCGAAACAAATACTACAAGAAGCCTGGAGGCGGGGAGTTGACTGGGATCAACCTCTCGATGAAGAACTGTCAAGCCAGTGGAGGGCGTGGATAAGTCATCTCGAACAGCTGAAGAACGTAAACATACCGCGCTGTTATCCTGGGTACAGCGAGGCTACAGAAATACAAGTACACGTGTTCACCGACGCCAGTGAGAAGGCCTACGCTACAGCGGTGTACTGGAGGTCAACGACCCGTGATAACAACGTGCACGTCAGCCTCGTCATGGCGAAGGCGAAGGTGGCGCCGCTTAAGCTGCTGTCAATACCGCGCCTCGAGCTGCAAGCCGCGGTGATGGGTACGCGCGTCGCAGCCGCAGTGATATATGAACACAACGTCAAGCCCGCCTCCGTGACCTACTGGAGTGACAGCAGAACCGTTCTGACATGGATAAGGAAAGGAGCCAGATCGTACAAGCCGTTCGTCGCACATCGCTTGGCCGCCATAGAGGAAAATAGCAGAGTCGAAGAGTGGCGCTGGGTGCCTACAAAAAGCAACATAGCCGACGCCGCCACCCGCGACGTCCCGACGCATTTTCACACCGACCACGAGTGGTACCGCGGCCCTAAGTTCCTCTACGACGACCCATCGACATGGCCGACCGAGTCACCAGCTGACAGTCAACCGACAGGCGAGGAAAAAACAGTCACGCTCATACAAGCGGGCGCAGCAAACCTCATAGACGTCGTTCCCGACCCCGCTCGATTTTCAAGATGGGAGCGATTGCTGCGCGCCACAGCCAGAGTACTACAGTTTATAGCGTTGTGTAAAAAACAACATACAGAAAAAACGTTCTACAAAAGAACAAAGAAAAACAAAGAAAACGATCCTGATTGGTCGAGAGCGGTGCGAGCGCCCCGCGCGCCCGCCGAAGCTGCGCGCGCCCCAATATACACACGCAAGTTTATTATATTGGACGCGACATATATTCAAAGAGCAGAGAAGCTGTTAGTTCGTGTGGTGCAACAAGAAGCCTTTAAACAAGAAATAGCCAGTCTCGAGAGTAACGAAACAGTCGCAAGTAGTAGCCGACTGTACCCGCTGCGCATAGAACTAAACGACGGAGTTATAGTACTGCGAAGCCGCATAGCTGCTGTAGACAAAGTCGCTAAAAGCGTGAAGAGTCCACCTGTGTTAGACGGCGATCACCGTATTACACAGCTATATATAGATTGGACACACCGTAGCCTACAACACAGCGGCACCGAGCTCGTCGTGAATGAGGTCAGACAGCACTACTGGATTGTGCGCCTGCGCCCGACAGTCAAGCAAGTCATCGCGCGCTGCCTGCACTGCCGCATACGTCGCGCGCGCGCGCCGACGCCGGCAACCGGCGACCACCCGAAGACACGCCTAGCTCATCACCGCAGGCCGTTCACATACACCGGGCTTGATTATTTCGGCCCGCTGTCAGTCACCGTCGGTCGTCAGCATCACAAGCGATACGTGGCGCTGTTCACGTGTCTCACGACGAGGGCAGTTCATCTCGAGATCGCGCACAGCCTCAGCGCGGACTCAGCTGTGTTGGCGCTGCGCAGGTTCGCAGCGCGACGCGGCTGTCCCACCGAAATCTACTCCGACAACGGCACCAACATGCACGGTGCTGACCGTGAGCTGCGTGAGGCCTGGCAGGAGGAGGCCAGCCGACGCGGCATCGCCTGGCGCTTCATCACGCCTTCCGCGCCTTTCATGGGAGGCGCCTGGGAGCGCTTAGTGCGGTGCGTTAAGACCGCGCTAGGCGCCACGCTGCACGAGCGCCACCCACGCGAGGAGGTCCTCGCGACGCTGCTCTGCGAGGTCGAGTACGTCGTCAACAGCCGGCCGCTCACCCACGTATCTGTGAGCGGCGACGACGACGAGTCCATCACACCGAACCATTTCCTGCTGGGCGGCTCGGCACGCCTGCCGAGCCCCGGCACGTTCGACGAGCGAGACATCGACAGCAAGAAGCACTGGCGGCGCGCCCAGATACTCGCCGACATGTTCTGGCGCCGCTGGGTGCGCGAGTACCTGCCCGAGCTCCAATACCGGCGGGAGCCGCACGCCCGCGGCCCCGCGCTGCAGCTGGGCGACCCCGTCCTCATCGCCGACGGCAACCTGCCTCGCAACACCTGGCCGCGAGGCCGGGTTGTGGCCGTCTACCCGGGCGCTGATGGTGAAGTTCGGACCGCTGACGTGCGCACCGCAGGTGGCATACTAAAGCGTCCGACGAAGAAACTCGTGCCGCTGCCTAAGTAACCGGGCAGTGCGGCATCACCGGCGTCGCGGCGCCCTCGCGCTATCACTGCGCCGTCGCTCACCGGAGATGCGGCATCGCTGCGAGCCAGAGCCACGAGTCATCGCTACGGGTCAACGCTTCGAGTCCCTACATCGTGTCATCGTGTCATCGTGTCATCGTTTAATAGACTAAATAGTGATAGTGAAAGTGAAAGTGATAGTGCCTACGCTCTGCCGCACGGCGGGAGAGATGTTCGCGACAGACGCATCCGTGCGCCGCGAGTGCAAAATCATAATGCCTGAGTGTTCGTGTATGCGCGTAACTATTTATACTCTAACAATTTTGTGATGAGGGTAATGAGCAAAAAGTGCCGTGAGCCGCGCCAAGGTATGTTTTTCACGTGCACCCTCCTTCTAAATTGTTATAGAATTCTGTTCAGATTTTGATAGTGCTTTAATTTGTAAATTATAGTGTTTTTTGATACCAAATTGTAATAGTTTTGTAGCGGTAACCTTAACCTACCTAATTATGTATAATAAACCTAATAGTTCTGCCGTTTAAGGCCTGATTTACCCATGTAAACATTTCTTGATAGCAAAAATCCTAGACTTTCATTAGTGAAATAGTGTTTAACTGAAAGCCTAGGTCCCATTGTATAGAAAATAACTTGATTTATAGAAATATTGTTAATAGTTTAAGTTATAGAACAATAAATAATGTTTGTGTTTTGACTTTCATTTCACATGCAAATAAACAATACTAGGGCTTAGGTCACATTGTTAGGATTACTATCGCCAGATAGCCCACAACCACTATTCATATCCATACATTTATGAGCCCAAACAAATTATACAGCGACTAAATCCGACAAAAACTTTTAAACGTCTGTTGAACACTTGTCTAAAAAAATCCATATTATGACGTTGAAATAAGATCCGTTTTACAACCACACTTTTTTTAGACTTGTGTTCAACAGATGTTTAAGTTTTTGAAGTAAGGTTGAATTAGTTTAGAGTGTGCGGGTACTTTTAAAATTTTATTTTGTTTATTTTTATTCCGTTAGGTACTCGCGTATTTACGCGAACAAATCCGCATTAAGTAATGTTGGCAACTAAGACGAACCAAAATGTATACAAAACAATGTTTTAATTTACCATGGGGCTAACCCAATTTTTGTGTATCCCGAATAAAAAATGACCATTCTCGACAAGTGAAAGAATTTTTCAAATTTTAATTGACTTTCAAAATAGTGGCAAAAAGGGCAGACAAACAAACTTATATCATTTGTAAGATTTTTAATTTACTTCAAAATAATGGCAAAAAGGGGTCGAGTTAACCTTACAGGTTTTATCATCCTCCTCGTAGGTCGTAAACCCTGTTACAGGGCACTGTTCCTCATTATACGTTTTAAACTCAGTTTTACCGTACGGACAAGTTACCACCAATGAAGGTTGGTACATCTGAATGACCGTCAAATTAGACCAGGTTGACGAAGCCTGGCTTACCTCGAGGCGACTGACCCCCGATGTTCAGCATCGCGGTCAACGCTTATAAGCAAACTTGTGTGCAAACTTTAATAGCGCGATTCAGGACCTCCTAACATTTGTGTACGCAACGTCTTAAAAAATGAGAAATAAATATGTTGTATTGTTTATTTGTTAAAGTTAACTATTTTATTTTGTTAGTTTGCTAATTAGATTCATATTTATTTATAAAAAAGAATAATCTTATTGGAAAAAATACAGGTGTGAAACTACAAAAAGGATTTCTCTTTGGTGAGATCCGAACGTATGACATGACTCAATGATTGACCAATGGCGAGCCAGTATTCTGTTTTGCATAATAAATTGCAGTTTTGAACTTTGTAAAAACAATAACATATCGCGAAATATAATATTACAAAATATGTTACTTAAGTTCAGTTATGAAAACTATATTATATTTATCTTTAGAAAAATATAACAAAAAGTAATAAAAAAAAATTGAAAGTATTTTTTGTAATTAATTACTTATTTTTTTTTAATATATGTACGTACATAAATACCTCAATGTATAGTACAAAAATTCAAATACATAGGTACATGGGTCCATCAGGATTTCGATCCTGCGGTCTCATACTTAGAAGGCGCACTCCATAGCCTCCGCGCCAAATTCGTTGGTCGCCATTTTTGTTGCTAAATATTTTTTTCTTTCTTAAAAACCTGATTGTGATGAATGGTCCCCTAATATAACTTTGTAGGACAGCTGACCATTCATATTCTTGAACAATAACTGGGTCAAATTAGATTTTTTGTGATTGAGATGCAAAATTAGGATCTTATTTTAACTTACATAGGTATCTAGGTCAGTAAAAATGCTAAAAACCACTCCAATCATATATATTCAAGCTTAACAAATACTCAAGCAAACCATAAAAATCGACCGTCTTATATCCATGGAGCAAACAGTGAATCATTTTCAAGAATAGTTCCCAAAAATTCACTGACGTCATAGAAATTCGGTATTTGCAGATTCCGATGTCTGTTATCTAATCTTCTCTTATAAGTATTATGCATTGGTTGCAATATTATCATTGTTAGTGAGATTCAGAAAACAATATGTGTGGTAAAATAGTTTAGGTGCTTGCGTACCTACCTACTTATAGTTTGTGTATTTAAATAATTTCTTTGATTTTTATTACTACCCACAATAAACATAAGTAAGTATGGAACCGCACCTATAAACCATTATCAATAGCCACATGAAGACTTTATAATGTTGTCTCCTTTTAATAACAAACCTAGAAGAAAAAAAATTCTCGCGCCAAATGAATCTTGACACGGAAATGCTTTGGTATGCTAAAAATCCTTTCTGATAACATTATCATCTTCGCTAATCTCTAATAAGGTCACACAGTTTCTTTTGTTAAAGTACCCGCACACCGCAAACTTTTAGTCGGCCATAAATTAGTATGACGATAAATGGTAGTACGAACATTACGAAGATCAGGTATTCAGCCGGTATCAGACCGACTGAAAACTTTGATAGGGATCAAGATTTTCTTTCTAAAAAGATTTAGGAACCATCGGACTAACTCAGCCGACTGTTTAGTCTGCAGTGCTGTGTCCAGGTTCTCTTAGCAAAACAAACTTTATCTTATCTTTGGGAATATCTTCGGTGCAAAATCTTGTTACATCAGTGATGCTGTGTTATCAGTGGTTAATACAATGTTTGGATCTTAAATGTCAGGTTAGTTTTTGTTTATTTTTAATAAAGTATGTGATTATAATCTAATAGCTGGGATAGATTATACCTTGCAGTAATAATATGCTTTCTTAATTTTTCGTTTATGTTTACATAACGCATTTAAGTACATAGTAAATAACAGGGTCGTTTTCAAAATAATTGTAAATAACGGATATGAAACAGATAGGAAAGCTATATTATTATAACAGAAAAGTAACAGAGATGAATTATTAGGGTTAGTATACAACGACATTATTTTAAAAGAAAATAAGTAGGTAGTAGTATTCGAATCGTTCTCTATAATTTCGCTGTCGTTCAGCTGGTGTTGGTAGCATATTGCCTGTGAAGAAAAAAAACCTTAATACGTAAATATTAAATATTTTACAACAAACCCCACAGTAATTCTTATACCCGAACTAAAGCCGTCCCTTGTAAGTACGTAGGTAAGTAGGTAAAATTATTTTTCTCAACTATCTCAAACTTATCCCACTATAATACATGATGTTACCTGCAAATATCGATTGTAAAAATGTATAACGATAGAAAAATAAAATTTAAAACTTGAAAATGTTTCAAGTTTTAAATTTTATTTGTGGATTGATTTTTATTTAATTTGTCCATGTCGACTTTTCGTAAAGATACCTCTACAAAATTATAAAATAAAAAGAAAAGTGGTAGGTTTGATTAATACGTTTTTATCTCGGTGCGTACACTGTGAACAAACCTTAACCGTTCATATCTGTTACGTCACAGAAAAAAGTAATCGATATGATAACCGATATGAATAAATTGCTTGTGTCTAATCTAAAAAATCTCTTTTTCAATGCTAATTCTTACTTTATACGAAACTTGTATAGTACAGTGATAGTATCAATATACATTTATTCTAAGCTGAGTTATAAAACAGTAAAAGTACTTACCGATACTTTAAAAGTCTCATAGTAATAAGTAACTTTTAACTGTCGAATAATCACTGCACCACAATATTTCGTGCTTGTTGCGCTTAACAAAATTACCGAACATTTTTGATTCGTCGATTCTTTTGACAGGTTAGTTGCTAATGTTTTAGGTAAAATAATTTTGATAACTACTACAAAAAGATTAAAATTACTAACGTAACAGACAGGAATAACAGAAATGAAGTGAAATCAAGACATGCTTTAATTAATTATTCCTGAATTCTGCGTGCTATATTTCATGATAATTTTAGCAAATTCCTTCAGGTTCCACAATGCTCTGCTAAGAAATAAATTATTTGTTAGCTAAAATACTGATATTGAATAATAAAATGTTTTTTTAATGTCGCGCCAAGAATGTGAACACGCATTGCTTATATGAAAACAAATGTTCTACGTTGTAGTTTTCTTTTAAAATTAATCATTCATTGAGGATTATGGAGCGTTATTTTTGTTTTTCTTAATGCTGAAATAAATGTTTATTCTGTTTTTAAGAGTAATTAGCCAGTAGCTATTTAAAAAAAAAGAATAACTCTGTTGGACGTTTTAATATACATTTTTTTTGAATATGACCCAACATTTTGCAGGCTAGGCAATCAACTATGTAAGTGATTAAGCTAAAATCTTAGAAACAAGTTAACTACTTATAAGTCAATTAAAAAATATATTTCTCCCCCTGAATATACTTGATCGTCCGTAGTCTGTAGAATGTTAGCAGATATATTCGATAAGTACCAATTAAAAAAAAATGTTTTTACATAGACTGATAATAAAAGTATAATATCCTACCAAGAAGTAGGTACTAAATAGGTACAATAATTTCTAATCAATTTTGCTTCATCCTCCTCCCAAATCGAAATCTCACAGTTCACCATTAGTATACCTTCATAACAAACAGATAGCACTTTGTCCAGTTTCCGAAACAACAGTTTTGGCACGTAAAACTTATTTCCTGCACTTGGGTCATGCCCAACTGGGAATTTTGGCAGGAACATTTGTTATACGCTCGCCGAATACAAAATGTCGTATATGGACCGCGCCCTTCTTGTTGTGTTTTGTAAATGTAGCTATAATATGTATGGGATAGCTTCATTTACAATACAATTACTTAAAGTAAATAAATAAAGCTGAACAGTTTGTGTGCTTCCACACGATATTATCAGGGATTACCTACTGTTTTGAGAAGGTCAGATACGCAGTCGCTTCTTGTAAAGCACTGGTACTCAGCTGAATCCGGTTAGACTGGAAGCCGACCCCAACATGATTGGGAAAAAACGCTCGGAGGATGATGATGTTTTGAAAAAATATTTCAAAATACCTTAATAATTCATTTTATCTGGGTGCGTAAAGTTAATTCTCACGGGACGCAGGTGGAACCGCGGGATTATCAAGTCAACACTAATCATTTTTTTTGTTTGTGCTTAAGGCTCAGAAACTACTGGAACTATTTGAAAAATTCATCCATTATTGGGAAGTTAGACTATCCTCGAGTAACATAGTATATGTATATTTTATCCCGGTACGGGCAGTAGTTCCCACGGGACGGGGATGAAACCGCGGAGTACAGCTAGATAATATGTATATGATTACAAGTTTTAACGTTCCTGCTAAGAAAACGACCGTGAAAGTAGAAAATAACAAAATAAATAGCTAATCAATCAAACCATCTCCAAGATAGTGATCAGTTAGTCAGCAGTATGTTATCAACTTCATGCATGCATACTTGCATATGCCTAGGTAGCTGTAATTATTTATAATGAGATCTTTCTTTATCCCACGCTGAAGAAACAGTAGGTATATGGAAGTCTTTAATGCAATTTTACTACAAATATTCATTTCATCTGCCAAGTTGATGGAATTTTACTCTAAATTATTGTTCCACCAGGCAAGTTATTTTGACTTCAAAACTTTGAAAATGTTCCTATGCCATTTTTGTTAAAATTCATATAAAAAAAACACAAAAACCCCTGAGATCTTGCTCAAGTCAACAAGCACCAATCTAAATAAATTATGATTCTAGTTTTTGGGTCCATCTTGCTGAACATACAAAGTAACCTCTGCTCCTCTAATTTTAATAAAATGAGATTATTATGTTAAAAAAATCATATTACCCAATACTAGATTTCTTCCTAAAAATATCAATATCTCTCCATCGTTCTGATCACCATAAACTTTTAATCTATTTCTACCTTTACCTAACCTCCCCACTTTCTTCCCACAGGCCACCACGGCACTCGGCGAGGTGATGGCTGCAAAGGAGCCGGAGATCGTGAGCACGGAGTACCGCAACCAGTTCGCCTGGCCCAAGGACACCACGGATGCACCCAGGAAGAGCATCTCCATGGGCGCGCTCAAGAAAGCCGCTGTGGCTGAAGGTAAGCACCTTGCTTAACTATATTTGAGGATAGGTATACGGTAGTCACAGCTGAAAGATTCCACTGCTGGACTGCTGTAATTTTTGGTGAAGGAGGCTACGTTATTAGCCGATTATTTTGAAGGTTGTGGATATATTTTTAGTGAACGGTTCGCTGTGATGATATACTGTGATACAACTACGCAAAAAAATTTACTAAGAGTTTGCAGTGTCAGCAGTGTGTGGTATCTCTTTAAGGCTACGTAGGTAATTGTGAAAACTCGATGGACGCAATAGACTATTATAGTAATCTGTGGTAATAGGGTTACTTACTTTATAATGATTTGGTTAGATTGGAAGCCGACTTAACTTAGAAAAAGGCAAGATGTATAATGAATGCGTAATAAAAATATACAAGACGTAATATTTATAAACTAAGAAATTGGTATTTGTTTATTTAAATTAAGTTCATTTGTTCAAATAACAATACCAAAAATACATGGAATTTTAAAACATCATTTTAATACCTTCATAATGAATGAGACTGCACCTCAGGCATGTTAGTTGTTCTCAAATAGAAATGCCTCGACATTTAATGAATTCCTTAAGATCCAAACTCTTGAGTTCAGAACAATCTGCATATCAAGTGCATACGTCATAGCAAGTTCTGAATTTCGTAAATGCTAGGGCTGCTTCTTGAAAACTAATTCTTATAGGGCTGCCCACGTTAGACTTTTTATAGGACAGATTTTATAGGTGCTATTGCACCAATTTTTTGTCGGATGTGTGTATTGCACTATTGTTATCAGTATGTATTATTTTTCTCCTACAAAAAATTGGTCACCGATTTATCTGAACTGGGCGGGCAGCCTAAACGACTTAATCCAATGTTTTATATATTTTAAACTATGTAAGATCTAACTGCATAGTAGTAACATAACGCGACTGTTATGCAACGGGTGATGGTTTCGATTCCTAGGTAAGGTTGTAGAATCTTTATCTTAGCGTTCTCTTAATCAGTTCCACTTCATTTTCATGAAAACCCTGTACAGCTAACTCTTGTACAAAATTTTCTTAATAAATAGGTACCAGTATATAAACTTGTAGGTACTTCCACAAACTGCTGGCTCCGCAGCCCTACTCCTGAGTTATTCAAATTAGTTCGCACAACTGCGAACAACGCCTGAAATGCATTATTTATCACTAAGAACTGCTTCTCATGAAATATTTGGACGTTATTCAAATTCGCCAGACTGAGAATGGTTCTACATGAAATAGAGCTTTCTTATTGCTATTTAAATAAAAGTGGCCAGAAATATGTTAAAGAAATATAGTACTTACTAGCTTTTGCCCGCGACTTCGTTCGTGTGGAATAGTGGCTTTCGGCAAATTTTTGGTTTGACCAATAGATGGCGGTATTTGTCCGGAATAAATTTTATTTTTATATTTTTCGTAATAAAAACTATGTATGTACCAAATTACACACAAATCGGTTCAGTACTTTAGGCGTGAAGAAAAGACAGACAGACAGAGTTACTTTCACATTTATAATATTAGTTAGGATTAGGATATGTAGGTATATTGTAATACTATCGAACTTTTTGAGGAGGTCTTGGCTAAGTGACAGCCTCACGGGTCGATCAATCATAAGGTTTCTTACCAAGATCAATCATTCTTACCAAGGGCTTATAGGGTTGTCCGGGTAACTGGGATAAGGAGGTTAGATAAGCAGTCGCTCCATGTAATACACTGGTACTCAGCTACATTTGTTTAGACAAGAAGCCGATCCTTTTGTAGTAAAAAGACTGGACAGATGGTTCAATTTTTTTAGGATGCCTAATGTTAGTTGTATGGTGAAAAAACTCAAATTCAGATCGTTTTTTTTTTCACAATATTTTTATGGGTATAATTTAGGCGGTCACCAAAAATATTTTTTAGAATTTAAGCTGAGGCACCAAATAAAATAAACAACTCCAAAAAAAATTAATTGACTTTATTAAAAGGGCACTAAAGTATACTAATATTATGATCCAAAAAAAATAAAATAACATCAGAAATATCGCAAATCTCGCACAAATATTATTTTTGGTTCCCAAAATGGATTAATGGTCACCAAATTCTATCCAACTAAAAGATTAATATTACTACCAAGAAGTTAGTGACGAAAACGAATCGCTGCAAAACCGACTCCACGTAGTCTTGTCTGCCCTAACCCTAGAGTGCAATTCAAAACCGCGTAGGCGCGGAGGGGCGAGGCGGCCTGCTGGGACCGCCGGAGCCCCGCAGCGCCGGAGCCGTGACAGAAGCCATGCTTGCTCATGTTGCGTGCTTACATTTTAAACGTACTGAGTTACACACAAATTCATATAACAATAAATAAGCGACGAACGTTTGGGAACCCCAGTATATTAATTGGTCATCATCATCATCATCATCCTCCTGCCCTTATCCCAATTTTATTTGGGGTCGGCGCAGCATGTTTTCTTCTTCCATACGCTTCTATCTGCCGTCATCTCACAAGTAACATTCTTTCTTACCATATCTACTTTCACACAATCCATCCATCGTTTCTTTGGTCTTCCTCTTCCACTATATCCGTCCACGTTCATACTCATTACCTTCCTCACAACATGACTCTCATTCCTCCGCATCACATGCCCATACCACGACAGCCGGTTTCCACGCAGTTTTTCTGATTAATTGGTATTTGGGAAATATTCTAGCGATCGTTAGCTTTTTTAGTCTAACAAAGATGACCAAATTAGGAGTCATGGTTTTACATATTGGTAACATCTAAGTAGTGACAATATATAATATTTGGTCTAAAGTGTATTTTAAAGGCGTCCATATATTTTTTTAGTAGTCAATAATACGAAAAAATGGTTTTATGTAATAATATTTTTGGAAACGTTATTTGGTGACCATTTATCCATTTTGGTAACCGTTTAGAGTTTTTTTGGTAGTAAAATAGGTACTTTTTTGGGTGGTGTTTAAACACAAGCCTATTTTTAGGGTTCCGTAGCCAAAATGGCAAAAACGGAACCCTTATAGTTTCGTCATGTCCGTCTGTCCGTCTGTCCGTCTGTCCGTCTGTCACAGCCGATTTACTCGGAAACTATAAGTACTACAGTGATGAAATTTGATGGGAATATGTGTTGTATGAACCGCTACAAAAATATGACACTAAATAGTAAAAAAAAGAATTGGGGGTGGGGCCCCCCATACATGTAACTGAGGGATGAAATTTTTTTTTTCGATGTACATACCCGTGTGGGGTATCAATGGAAAGGTCTTTTAAAATGATATAAAGTTTTCTAAAAAACATTTTTCTTAAAGTGAACGGTTTTTGAGATATCAGCTCTCAAAGTCGTAAAAAGTATGTCCCCCCCCCTCTATTTTTATAACTACGGGGTATAAAATTCTAAAAAAAATAGAGGTGATGCATGCTAATTAACTCTTTCAACGATTTTTGGTTTGATCAAAGTATCTCTTATAGTTTTTGAGATAGGTTGATTTAACTGTAATTTACGGAACCCTTCGTGCACGAGTCCGACTCGCACTTGGCCGGTTTTTATTCCTTGAGGCACTACGCATAAGGTTTCAGTTTTATAATTGTAATAAATATTCCCCAAAGTATTAGGCTATGTAAGAATCTCTTTAAAACTCAATTATTTTTACTTAGTTCTTCTAAAAACCTAGCCTGTCTTCCAAATTACTTACGCATCACCTTGGCCACAAAAAAACATTACTTTGCTTTTTCTAAGAACCTTCCGAACAACTAATAGATTTCAAATTCTATCACGCCGTGAAATAACACAAAAACTGACTGTTCTTTTTAAACGGTTTTATTTAGCTCACCCCGTTTGTTTTATTTATTCATTCTTGGGTCAAATTTAGTAATTCAAATTTCACCCTCTTCCTGTCAACCGATTAATCTGAAATTTTGTATACACCTTTAATTCCGATGACAATACAATATAGTAATATCAATAACATTGAAAATCCAATATGGCCGCCGGCATAAAATGGCGGATAACGTAGATTTTATCAATCCCATCAATATGGGTATCAAATGAAAGGGCTCAACAAGCAGAATGCAATATACTATAAAAAATTGAAATCCAAGATGGCGGCCGCTACAAAATGGCGGACAACGTAGGTTTTATCAATCCCATCAATATGGGTATCAAATGAAAGTTCTCAACCAGTAGAATACAATGTACTATATAAAATTAAAATCCAAGATGGCGGCCTCTACAAAATGGCGGAAAACAATTTTTTATCAATTCCACCAATATGGGTATCAAATGAAAGGGCTTCACAAGTAGAAAACTGTCAGTAGGTAACTCCAGCGGGGCCCAATAGGGCCAAGGCCTGCCTGGGCTGCGAGATTGTTCGAAAGAGTTACCGCGGCCCTGGTACATAAAAGGCCTAAGACGGAACAAAACGGTTCTTATTCAAGAGTCTGGCACTCCCTCACCGCTGCTGACCCACAGCAGGAGAGGTCATGTGATTTTTGGGGTCGTTAAAAAAAAAAGTATCTGGAAGGGCTATGTATTGAGGAATTACATTGTAATAAATTGTCAGGTAAGAGACCGTGTAATAATGATGCACTAAATGAATTAAATAGAATAAGGAATATTCGGTAGGCATTTTCATTAAATACTAAAAACTAGAAAATAAAAAATCGGTAAAAAAAACTTTTAAGTTAAACGGTTTTATCTTATGTGCACTGAAAACTAGAAAATAAAAAAATAGTTACTTACCTGTCAACCTACGTAAGTGGTCCCGGTCATATTAGACTAAAATAAAAACGTGGGGCCCTCTGAAATCCTACCTATGGCAAAGCATATCTTTATACTTTGGTAGATCATGAGCTCGGCGTTCGCTGGTGAAGCCGCTACGGCTGATTATTATTGATTGTCAAAATCTCCAGTTACGATTATAGTAAGTCGATGCAATCCACACCTATTATACCTCTAGAAGAAAGTACTACAGCAATAGTTAATGGGCCCCACGTTTTATTTTAGTCTAATATGACCGGGACCACTTACGTAGGTTGACAGGTAAGTAACTATTTTTTTATTTTCTAGTTTTCAGTGCACATAAGATAAAACCGTTTAACTTAAAAGTTTTTTTTACCGATTTTTTATTTTTTATTTTTTTTCCATTCGTGAGTTCCGTTTTAAGATCAATGTCAAAGACTCTAGTGCAACTCTAGACATTTCAAAAGATATTGTTCTAACGAGGTCATAAGTCTGGATTTGCATTCGAGTGTACCGATGTCGATAGATCAGGGGCCCGATTCTCCTAAGTTAATAATGTCAAAATTGAATAGAAATTAAATCGCAATAGCAGTTTTAACTACAACGGGCATTCTGCTACTAATATAGACCTAATATGAGGTCGATTGATTTGCGATTGGTCTGCTATTTTGGTGATTTTGGTCTATACGGTAATTTGCTCTACAATCATATTGCAATCGTAAATCATTTACAGACAAAATGATTCATTATTGAATGACAGAAAAGGATAAAAACGTTTATTTCAAAGAAAAAATAGCGGAATGCCACATCGCTTCAATCGTAATCGAGTCGGGATTGGATCTCAGTCAGATGTGAATCGTATGTCGCCGTAAGTAAAATAGCGGAATCGTGACCCTGTTGTCTGTCTGTCACGATTGTTTTTTGTAACCAATACTTGATGATGATGACAGGGATAGATCAGTGACAGCAATGTAATATTATCTAGATAATGGTGTTAGATTTAACAAATGAGAAATCGAAAAAGTATAAAACGAAAACAGTAACTGACATAGATTCCGGCACATAACTTGTCAAAATTCGTAGATGAACAAAAATTGTATTTCTTCCAAACTGACATAAGAACAATAGCAAGAAAATAAAGCCACGACTCTTTAGTGTCTCTAAGACCACGATGCGCGAACTTACTCTACAAGTTCATGACAAGAGTATGATTGTAGATGTATGATGACTGTAGATGAAACTATAAATTCAAATAAGTGACCAAAACTATTTAATGAACAGCCAGAAAAAAGGACAGATTAAAATATAATAAAATAACGGGCACCGCATAATGAAACAAGCCAAAGTACAGGCATATACATTTAAAGAACAAACTACAAAATGAACAGCTGAATACCCAACAATAGACACAAAAGATTTCCCTGAAATAAACGTCAGAGTAAAATTTTATTGCAACAATATTTAACTTCGAATACAAATGAAAGTGTACTCAAACGAATATAAAATGAACGAACAATACTCTGGGTTGAAAATAAGCTTTTATTTAGTGTAAATTTTCTTTGGATGCAGTAGCAAGCTTTGACTATGAAGTTTATAATTATTTAGCACTAGCAACTTCTTAAGACTATTAAATTACTTGAGAACTCGAAGCTACTTTTTATGCGGGTGCGTAAACGCCGGTGGAAGCTAGTTAAAGATATTTTGACTTATTCAATAGTGGTCCAGGTCGTGTAGTTGATAGTAAACCACAAAGTGAAGGATGCTGTCGCTAATAATTACATCATTAGGTTGGCATAATGAATGACTTAATACCAGTTGGTACGGAATAACGATTACCTATATACCCGTTGTATGTCGGATTGCATACGCGAGACACAATTGATTTTCTGTTGTTCTATAATTTTGTGACATACATATACATATTATAATTTATTTAAGGTATTCTACTGTTTTGTCGATGTGAACTATTACTGATAATGTTTTAATTATATATGTATAATAGATATATAATTTATGTATATTTGATATGGACGACGACGCTTGCTAAAAAATATCTCCAAAAAATCAAAGATAATGTAAAAATGAATAAATGTCCCATTCTAATTCCCACATCTGAAATTTCCAGGGTTAGTAGAAGCAGAACCGCTGATGAACCACGTGGATGGAGACCACGATGACCACAAGCGTTACATCGAAGACTATCTCTGGAATGGACAGAAACCTGGAGTCCAGAGGTGGGTTGGTCGAAACTGTTTAAGTTAATAAAAGATCCATTCGTCTTTTGGAAAAAAAGTTGGTTTATATAGACGATATAGTTGTTCTTCTTAAATTGGATAGAGCAGTGAAGAGGTCTGATGGACTTATAAGAAAGTCTGATTATATTTTAAATTTGTGGTCTGCAATATGTCTGGAATAAACCAACTTCATTATACAAATAGACGAATAAACTAGCATAACATTAGCATTTAAAAATGTTTCTACAAAATATTTTGTAAAAACATTTAACTTGAACAAGCTTTAGCTTCTCACATTTCCATAATGACCAAGCTTCCCATATCTTCTAGTCTACTTATAGATTGTTTCATGTCTTATTTCTATATTTCATATTAACAGCATGCCTTTAAATTGACACTCAACAAGATTTCATTAATAAGAAACAGTCTATAATCATCTACTATGACGATTTGATCATAATCACAAAAATGCTTTGCTTTCGCTAAAGCAGCAGCTTCTTAGCAATTTGAGTCATTATCAAGATCATCGAAATTATAAAATTTCGAAATATCTACACCTAAAATACTAATTTCAAGTAACACAATCACTAAATTCTCAAATTCGTTAAAATCCGTGAAAATCCGGACTACACTCAACACAATATCTTTGTATAAAACTTTATTATGTAAACCATTAGATCCTGTACATACCTTTGTTATTATATAAAATGTAAAACAAATAATCCCAAGACTCTTTCAGGTGACGACCAATTTTGATATTTTTGTTATTTTACTAAAATTGCTATAGCTTTTGAATTTTCTATGTGTTTAGCTTTGTGTAACTAACCTGGTTATGGAGGAAACTTTTTCTGTTATCTTACTAACACCCACGTCAATTTTATTGTAAAGGGCTTAATCATTAGGTCCATTTAAATATTCAATATTTACTTTTCCTTTTTCAGTTTCTTCCAATATTTTTAATTTATTTAGTACCTTTTATTTGTCTCTTATATAATTGTCAAACGCCACCTTTTTGCACCAGTTATTATGACCCTTAAAATCATTCCGTTACAAATCATGAAGATAAGTATATTAGCCCATGGATCCACCGCAATGGTACAACTCTGAATAAGAACAAAGTAAGAGTTTCCTCCACGGCCGTGTTCTGCCCCCAATTCTTTACTCAAAGCCTTTCAAAGCAGAACAAAGTCTAAATTTCGTTTTTGATATTTGCTTAACATAACTCCTCACGGTGGCGGTGTCTAGGCCGAGTAGATTTAGTTCAACAAAAACTAACATTAGTACGGAATGACAGCTAGATTTTTTAATTACTCAATGTGTCCTGCACTTTTGTCGATGTGAACGTTCATTGATACTGTTTTACTTAGAACCTGTATGTCGATGTTTCACCACACTTGAACACTGGAGTTAGATGTGAGGGCACAGGGCGGCAGCCCGCACTCTGTCGGTCCTTCTAGACTCTTCTAGGTTTCGACATCCTAACCTCACCATTGCGAGCTTGACAATTATTTGAAGCATGTCTGTACTACTAACCCGGCTCGGCGCGAGTCGTTTCTGTTGCCACATCATCATCACAGACAACAACACCAGGCGTCTAAGACTTAAATGGAATTTTCCAGAAAATCGACGTTCCGTAACGCGCTATCGGCCCTCATATCCAACGGGGAGGATCGTTCCAAAGATAATAGGAAACGTTACAAAAGCGAGTACAAAAAGAAATTTAGACCGTTCTCTCAATACGTGTACGAGGCGTCTAAAGGGACATTTACGAAATGCAGGGGAAAAGGGAAGTCGAATGAAGAGGCGAGCGAGAGGATGCTGGGGGATGCGGGTCAGGGGGTGTCGGGGAGTAGTGCGGGGGCGGGTGGGGTAGCCGGGGCGGGGGGCGGAGACGCGGGGGAGGACAGCGCCAACACGCTGCGCGCGGCCGGCCTGCAGCCGCTCGGCCTGGCCCAGGGCGACTCCTGGTACCGAGAGGTGCTGGACCTGCGCAAGCGCGCCGGCGAGTACAAGGTCTGCGCCCGATTACTACTGTAATAGCTGAGAATAGGTCCCGAGATAAATACGACCGAAATACCGATTGAAAACAAATTGTGGACAAAGAACAGAGAAGTTTTATGTCAAGCTGGAAACCGCAGATCAGGTTTGATGCTAACAAACGTACGTATTTATACATAAACCATTTATAACGGTAACTAAATAAAAACCTAACAACATGATAAAGAAACAAAAAAAAAACAATAAAAAAACCATCTTAAAATTTCTCTGTCCTATGCTCCCGAAAAAAAAACCTCTAACCTAATAAAAAAAAATGTTAAACTTATTTCTGAACTAGGTAGGTCAAAGCAACCATGAAATTCAAACACCATCAGTATCAGTACTAAATGCTTTACCATGATCATGCTTGGTATTCAATATTGGCAATATTTCGACAGTACCGCGGCTGGGGGACTGAAATGGCGCCAGAACACATCACACAGCTTTACAATAAGCAGATCGAACTCTGGTACCAAGTGTCCCGACGATCCTCGCTGTCGGCCTTATCACTAGCTTCCACAAATCACAAGTAAGTGATGCACCAAGCGATTGGCTTCCACGGCTCAAAGGACCAATAAAATACAAGACAGGACCAAAACAATCTAAATCGATAATAGAACTTATGAACAGTCACGGGTACCTATAAAAGAAATGTCGATAATAAGAGAGCTTAGTATGAAATCCGTAGTCGAAAATGAATTGTGGTTTCCACAAATGGGCTTTATGTAGTAATGGGTCCAGAACACTAGATACAGCTTTTGCGCAAATACCAGGTCCTTCGAGGCGAAAAAAACAATCAGCTTTTATATAATCATAAGTATATTTAGTGGCAATAAGGCTGATGCAATCAAAGAATGGCTTGAATGGCGGACGGAAGCCATGGTATCCCATGCTAATCGTAGCGTAGATATCATCAGCCTTTTTAATTTTATTTTAGAAAGGTGAATGGGGAGCTGGTTTGTGTTCTTAGGGTACGTGAACCAGCAAAACTGAAGTTTGACCTGCCAAAGTGTCACTAGCAGAAATGGTTGCACATGCAAATGTGAATATGGCACTACAAACACTACAAATCAAAGGAACCCATTGACTTCTTCCACCAGTTTCAAAACATTAACCAGTTCTCCAAATATTAAAGTCTTAAATTCTTTTTCTCTTCAGGGCATTGCCTCGCGACGAGAAAGATGGGAAGGAATCCAAGGGCCACTCGCCGAAGAAGTTCAGGTCGTTCCGGTCGGCGCCCCACCAGTCGATTCACGCCAAGCTGCAGGAGACGAAGGCTTTAGAGCGCTCTCCTCATAAGACCTCTCCTCAGAAACAGAGGAAGAAGCTGCAAGGACATAGCTTCGATGAAGGTGCTACCCAGGATGGTAAGTTTGGTAAAATGTTCATGATTGTCATCATAATGGATGTAATTGTGAAAGAGAAATTTGTTTGTAACGCTTTCATGCTAAGACTGCTGAATCGATTAGGATGAATTTTGGCAAGGAGATGGTATTCTGCAGACGACGATTGATTACTATCTATTTGGGGTTGGGACTTAATTTCCTCGGATGCTAAAGAATTCGCTGGCAAAATGTAATGATATGAAGATGGACTTTATTTATGGATACGAAGATGGACTTTATTTATAAAATAAACTACTATTCCTCCACCACCCAAAGGTAAACTAGGAGAAAACGCTTAAGGCGTTAAATCGTCCGCCATTGTTCAAAATATGCACAAAGATTTAAATAAATAAAAATATTGGAGAAAAGGTTTAATTCCATTCTATCTTAATTTCAGGAGCTAAAACGGGAGAGAACGCGGCCTTCAGGTCTCCCCGGCGGCGGCCTCGCTCCGCCGACCCCGCGCCCGCCGCTGCGCACGTCAAGATCTTAGCCAATGGTCACGAGCCTCACCCTGCTCCTATCAAACCTACTGGTAAGACTACATAGTCCATTCCGCTTTCTTTCCTTGGATTACCAACCCTATCACCGAGATATAGAATCGCATTTCCCTTAAAAAATTATAGCTTGTGAAGATTGGTTATGTTATACATGGATGACATTATGAAAATTGACGATAATTTCAAGACCCTGAGGGTATATAGAAAGCTTAAAATGATTTTGGTTTTGTATCAAAATGTAAGGCATGATACGTCTTGCATCATGTAAAGCAATGACTGCCAATTACTAGGTAGAATCTTTACTGACGCATACCATTGGTATTTGCTAATATCCTTGTGAAGGATCTAATTGAAGTTGAAATAGAGCGAACTTATAAATAAATGTTCTACTTCGCCATTTACTCATACTACATAATATATGTATACGAAAACTAGGCCTATCTAAAGATAAAGGTGTAAAACTGTGCAATACAACTTACACCTGCATTCTTCTGTACTCTTCATAGTTCCAAGTTGGTTTAAAGAACTTTTTGTAGTATGAATACAGTTATAAAACATGATACCTACTTTAGAATTTTGGGTTCACTTAATTAGTAGGTAACTTTTAAGGAACTTAACATAGCTATTGTAGCAATAAATGGTATTTCAGCTAAAATAAACACTCCTAAAACACTTGATGAGTAGTGAAACCTTTATTTTTCCATCTTCTACTAGATTCTGTGTCTAGAAGTCTAGATCTAAATGAGCTAATCGATGTGTGTACTAATCTGTTGTGTTCCTGCCTGATGCCTGTCCCCATCCGATGTGGCTTACTCATGAGAATATGGCTCTACTATAAAATCATTGAAATAAAGAAGCATCTAGAAAAAGCCTAATGCTCTGAGATGCTTAGCTTCAAAAAGTGAGTGGCGCAAAAATAAAAAAGCAGCACTCTCAATATGATTTTGTCTCAAAGTTGACCATTGCTTAATCCAAAAATATTCTTAGACCCAAAGAGCCTATTCTCAGTAGCCGAAAAAAGTAGAAAAAAAACTTTCTTCTGTAGGTTTGCAGTTGAGTAGAGGGAGTAGTAATAGAGTTAGGTCGACATCAAGGGGCGGACGGTCACCGTCAGCGCCGAGCAAAACTGGGGCAACTTTGGCAACAGGGGCAACTGGGGCGACTGGGGCAATCGGGGCAAATGGGGCACCGGGCCGAGGCCGCCGCAGTCGAAGCGTATCCAAAGTCGGCATAAAGTTGGGTGCGTAGCTAAACAGGTGACAGTTAAGTTGCGTCGACGCTCTATGTTCTAAAATGATGCTTATAGCCCCTGATGCTTCTGTCTTGTGACGATTGGCAGTACCTGTTTGGCCTCCTGTGGCTTTGAATTGATGTTTCTAATTTTGCTGTCCCTTTCTTAATTGATCACTGGATTTTATTGTTGATTGCCATTTTTATTCATCCAGTTTTCAATTACTAAACAGATAGCAAGACCGTTGATATGAAAATTTTCGGAAATGTTTGTTTAAAACATAGTCCATACTTACAAGCTGTCAAGTAAATTGACAGCTGCTGTCAAGCGGCCATTTTGTGACAAAAATGTCCTAAAGTCATGGAATATGTTTTAAACTTGGATTTGAAGCTTCCGTGTCTCTGTGAGCTTTGTTTTGTGTGACTGGTTAGTGCGTCTACGCAACGTCTGATCACTGGAGCAATGGCACCGACAATGGGAATGGCTTGACACGACACAAGGTGTGGTTGTATGTCCGTTTCGTCCGTGTGATCACCCTGCACACCCACTGTAGAACAAATGTTAGATTCAATGATATCAGCATTTTATATTGACCCAACACTGTAATTATTATCCCGGGCATTTTTTGTATTAGCCAAAAAATATATTTTGTGTTTTCCGAAGCAAGTGTCTGGGGTTTCCGTGAATATGGAATGATATGGAAACCCTTCGATTTCCCAGCCCAAAATTAATTAATAAAAAGTTTTATTGAAAATAATATTAAAATTGTATATTGAACAGTAGCGAAACTATAGATTTCTATGTGATGTCCAACTAGTATTGTGTGTATAGGTATTTTACTGAAAAATAGTGTTTTTGTTTGACAATGTTTTGATTTGCATGCGATGTGTATATTTACTAGATCCAGCTGATTGGCAACTTCTTGAATGTTAGACTCTAGTTTTTTTCTTCTTCCCTGATTTGATTCGTGTTATTTGAATTGTTCTAAACTATTGAGATTTTGTTTTCCTTATGTACCTATTCATTTATTTTATTTACTATCTATTTAAAACCAGATTTTGTTATACGTAAAAGTCGAGAGGTGTATTTACAACAACCTGTGTATAATTTAAAGATTGAATTGTTTTATTCAGAAAATAGTTACAAAAAAGATACAAAAGATACAAAAATATGTACTTTATTAGGTACTATTTAGAAAGGGGACAAAAATATTTCACCCACTTTGCAATTCTGCAATCATGGCACGATCTGTCATTAAGAAAACCTGCAGTTCAAATTAATGAATTCACCGACAAATGCAACTTAATAATAAAGTCCACATGTACGATTCTAATAAGTTCCACATAAAAGAGGTATCATAATACCGTAGTTTGTAGCAACCTGATATACCCTCCTAACCTTTTCCCCACTCCATATTATTCCACTGAACAATGACCAATTAGTTTATAAAGTACCAACTTAGTATACAAAGTACCATTTAGTATATAAAGTATCAACTAGTATACAAAGTACCAACCAGTATAAAGTACCATTTCAGGTGTTGTGTAAGATATAATAATTGTTGTTTTCACTGCAAATGTGTGATAGGCACGTTTTTCTGGTATGTATCGTTACAGTGGCCTAAAGATAAGTAAATAAGAATTTTACTTCAATGCATAAAGCACTGCTTGTAGCTAAAGTTTAGGTACTTAGTTAAAGATTGTGATCGAAGTTTTAAGGTTAGATCGCTTTCGATGTTTATTGCCTTACGTGGTTTTCTTTATTATAATGTCATATAGATTCACTCTTTATAATTTCCGACTTTCGGTAAAAACATAATAAGATTGGCTTTAAAAGTACCAAACAGTGAGAAAGATATAAAATGCCAATGACGAAAAAAAAACATTATAATCAATCAGAGGTTTTTTTAATAAATTAAAATATACATATAAGTAAAATAATAGACAGATAAAAATCTACGGTTACAATATAAAATAAGTTTAACTATCGTTTACATAAAAAGGCATCTGTAACGACACAACCAGACAAAAAAGACCAGACACTAACTGCCAACTGCTTTCCAGACGACGAAATTCCATCGCACCGCAGCGCGTCCGTAGCAAAGGACCATTTCTTCGACGACTCGCCCGTGGTCAAGTCGCCTCCCGAGCCGACCCGGGTCAAGTCGCCCGAGCAGATGAACATGAGGTCTCCCGACCCGGTCAACTGGACCGTGCCCCTGGACACTGGGAAGACCTTCACTGTCACCCAGAATGTGAAAAGCGGTGAGTGTAGGACACTCATTAGATTGGGTGGGAAGTTTAGCTAGATTAATTAGGTTAAGTTCGTGGAACTGATTTTATGGATTTTCTTTCCCCGATTTCTGGGTAATTTGGAGTTTGTGGGGTCTTGAAATTTTTGTGGGGAGATTCATTGATGAGGAATAGTAGTGATGCTTCAATTTGAAAATTCTTAACCGAGTTTAGAATTTGGTTTAGATGATCGGTGTGACTGAGATAAAATTAAATGTTAGGTAATATTATATTCCCTTCGTAAGATTAGTTTCACTTCATAATTTGTACAAAGGAGTATCTTTTTCTTGTAGGAGTTTGTATTTTAGATTCGACCTCTTTATGGTGATGGTGTTGCCATGTAAAAAATCGCACTTTTTTCGAGTCTTCTATCAACGTTTTATGAATAAGATGCTCTTCGAATGAACAGTATTCGGAACGTAAATATAAGATCATTGACTTGTTATAATATTGTAGGTAAGCTCTAGGTAATAACTTTGACGATCAAAAGCCATCACACTATCATATCACGACACTGGTAGTAAAGTGAATCATGATCATTCAACCATCTGGTAAAGTGTGACCACCCTAGTACGGAACAAGTAGAGCTTGCAACACTGACACAAATGAACACAATAAAATCATGTGCATTGATACCGAAATAATTTAGAGGGTAACACTCATTAAAATTCTGATCATTTAACATTTCACATCTTTTGTTCGTACACAACAAGTGTTTTATTTAATTACAGTTCTTATTCCACTGAAATTGGCACTGGCAACTTTTCACTTTAACGTCAATTTGACATTACAGGCTGTATATACTTTGCACAAGTTCATACCTTTGCCCAAAAAAAGCTTGGCTGTCATTTTCGGTGGACATGGAACGTCAAGTTAGTTCACTCCATCCGACCATACAACTCGCTGACCATTTCAGATGAGAGCATTAAGCGCCCTAGCTCTGAGTTTAAGGGTGGCTCCGTAGCCGAAGAAGCCACCGTGAAGCCGGCAGGTACGACGAACACAGCCACCGCCTAGACCATCGGCCATACACGTTTTAATGAGTGTGACAGACGATGCGACAGTGAACTCTATCCCCTAACACATAGAGTCCACTATCACATAAGCACGACACACGATCGACACCAGAAAAAAAATATATAATCTGTTTTATATTATATCTATTGAATAGTTCATGATTAAATTGTGTTACTCCAATAATTGAGATGCTTTTATTTATTTTGACCGTACTCCGCTGAGGCGTCGACCACGTATGTATTCACTTGTCTGTGTGTGTCTGTTTCAATGTTTGCGTTCACTGTCACTGTATGGCACCCCAATTCTTATTGTTTTCCCATATCATTATAATCGTTCACTTTGCATGCTGCCTGTCCTCTCCTGTGGGACCCTCGGTGTCTGCTTCATCCATCAGAGTAGTCCGTTAGTCTCATGTGGCCTATTGTCAGTTACAACGTTAAGCTAGTTATCTAGGAAACGTAGGTCTTATATATTTTATAATTATGTATATTCTAAAGCATTAACCGTTATTGCATATTTTATGGTGATCTTTTAATCAAAAGAATAGTTTGCATGTCTTCTTCTACTACAGATAGTCGAGCTATTTATTAGCGTTTCAAAGTTAGATGCAGTTAGCATGAACTCTTGTTAGGGTACTCAAATAGAAGGTAGCATGTATAAGTGAAGTAAAGACAGTAACAGACTGCATTCACAGTCGAGGATATTATTTCCTGACGCCTAAGTAACTAGGTAACATTGCTGTCCTTTAAGGAAACGTAGGTGAGTAACAGATATAGATGCTGGAAGTAAAAGTTGAGCACCCTACAATAACAGGCTAGGAGACATCTCAACCTGTACATCTTTCATAATCCTTTACTAACAAGACTAATATAGACCCTCTTAAAATTTTCGCCAAGTAACAAAATTCCGCAATTTACTAAAAAAGCATTGGGGAAAAGGGCAATGAAAGATAACTTGTATGTGCTTAATTGGTGTACAATGGGAGTTCCAAAATGTTAAATAGTAACTACTAACAAAATTATGACTTTCTTAATTCCGAAACATCTCAGAAAATTAAAAACACTTTTGCAACTCCCAAAAATCTTAGACACAAGAACAAAAAAACTAAAATAACCCAAAACTGTTGCAGAAATCGCTCCAATCCATCACCAGCAAATGTCTCCAATACGTTCGCTGAAAAAGAGCGAATCGCCCACCAGCCTCAGCAAGCGGACTGACAAGACCCCAACGACTCCCATCAGCTTGACCCCCATCGACGAGACCAAAGCCCTCGACATGAACAAGGTCAACGGAATTAACGGCGTGAACGGGGTCAATGGGGTCAATAGCAATGACATAACCCCTGAAACTCCAACTCAGGAACCGTTGAAGGAGAAGGAATTAATCAAAAAGTCTACTGAAGCCACTCAGATCGCTCCTGGAGTGGTTGATACGAATGTGGTGAATGATGCTCCGACTGGCGGTCTGACCGCCTCGGAGATACTAGACCGAGCCCGCACGAGGTTCGATAAGTTCTGGGGCAAGAAGGAAGAAGACAACGTTTAGTTGTTGCGAAGTTAGATTCACTTTTCACTGTCAAATGTGGCTGAATGAAACACAATACATTTTAACATTTATTTGTATCACATCAAAAATTGTTACGATGACTTACAATCCAATCAATAAATGTAATGATACAAATGAATTTTAAACAATTAAAAGCTTTAACTAAACGATCTTAGCTAGATAATTTTGACTCCTACAGCCACAGTTTTCAGTTCGAAAAGTTGAAAATCAATAAAAGTAGGGAAAAATTAAACGCAATGTTTAAAAACGGAATAAAAATATGAAAAAAAGCTTCGCTTTATAACGACGACTGTAATAATATGTATTTACTATAATTTGATATGTATTAACATACAATCACTGTCTATATAATAGGAGTGTGGTGGCTTGTGATAGTAGTAACGATGACGACTAGTTATTAATTATTGTATTTATTTATTATCAAAGATTATTTAATTAATTTATTATATTTATAACGACGTATGACAGATTTTCGATCTAAATACTTATAGAATAAGACCCAAAGTAATCTTGTTGAAACTTAACTCGGTACACTATTTCTTTCCGATTGCTGTCCTGTTTTACTTGATGTATTTTAATGAAATTGTTAAAATGTAGGTAAATATTAATTAACGTTAAATATTAGTACATATGACCTGAGATTATTTATTATATTATTTGTTTTTTGCTTAACATGCGAAGCTTTGCCCCAATCTGTATTACATTATTTTAATTTAACATTCCAATTTAAAATCGTTTTATGTTATTGCGTTCTACGGAAAATCATCGTTCTCAATAAAACTTTATATTTTTGTCAAGTACACTACAGTTAATTTCATTTCTTAGAAGAAATGCAATTAATAAAACTTCTTAATTAAATACAATAAACAAAGGCAAAAGTATACATAACATAATTGAAAGCCGTCCATGTAGTGTTTATTGGCGAAAATTAATTTTAGTTATCGAAACTGTTTTGGAAATAATATATTCTGAACGCATCTCAACTTTAGCCAGCCAATCACATAGCTTGTCATACATGTCAAATCGTTTTGGCGGGAAACTAAACTAGTAAACAAAACAAAATAATACGCTAGCAGTATTTTAATACAAAAAACTCAAAGAAATGGAAATATCACGAAAATCCTGTCGTTTGTGTCTCACGGAGACTGAATTCAACGTGTCTCTGTATAGCAATTACGGTCGAAGAACGAACATGGTAGACAAAATCCTAGTTTGCCTAAAAATTGTTATTGAAGAGACAGATGTCCTGAACACAATATGCTACAAATGCGCCGAAAACGTCGAAAGGTATTACGATTTTGTTATGTTCATAAAGAAATCGCAGACAAAGCTGGTAGAACCGCAGCGTAAAATAGAAAACTCTGTCAATCGTCGTCTGATCGCGTCGTATGTACGCGAGCAAGTTTATGACGCGGACTACACGTTTTCATTCCTTGACGAAGAGAAACAGGAGCCGAAAACATCTAGTCCGTTCTTTTCTTATTTCTCGCCCCCAAATATGATGGTAAAACGTACTGGGGAGGAGCCTGTGTGGAAAACTCCTAAGCCGCGAAGAGAGATGATAGAAAAACATGAAATGAGACAAGATGACAAGCAGCTGAAACGGCCGTTTAGGCCCGAGAGACCTCGCCATCATTCCAGAGACTTGTTTGAGTCCCAATCCCAAGATGTTGAGGAAACTGACCTCAAACCGTTAGACTGGAAATTGACACCAGACGATAATATCATTAAAAGAGTCAGGGATAAGTGTTTTGGTCGGTCTGAGTTTTAGATTTTTATTTCTGTTTCAACCTATATTACACTTTATAAATGATGTTGATTTCCAATTCTGTAAAATAGACTAAGGAACTTTTAATTTCAATAAGTTTGTAATATTTCATTAGGAGCCTATGTTATGAGGTTTTATATAAAGAATAAATTCCAATTGTATGACTTCATGTCCTGTCGTAACTATTTTTACATTAAAAATATGATATTGACAGTGAGAAGTCACATAATTACAGATTGGCTTGCATTCTTAGGAAGTTTTTAAATTGACCAAAACTTTTACTAAACAGCATAAAAACCTAAATAAGTATTGATTTCAATTTTTCAAATGGAATCATTAATATGGAAGTTCCTGGCATTATAGTTCTAGTGATACAATAGTAATGAAATAGGGTATTAATTTTTATCATTAATCAGTAATTTTAACATGTCTGCATTTTTTCTTGTGCTTGTTTCTAAACTTTGAACATTTTATCAAGTCTTTATTTTCTACTGTTCAAATATTGTGATTTTTTTATTATTTATTATTTCTCACTGCGCCCAGCAATGAGACAAAAACCTAACTAATTAAATTATTTACTCAAAAGTGTAATATAGGTTCCATATTTAATTAATTTTACAACAACATTTGTTATGTTTGTTATATTAATTTATTAGATTTTTTAAAGATTGATTATATTAAATAAAGATTTAATTTATTGCTTTTTTTCTGTAAAATTCTGTAGAGACAGGGTAACTGTTGTTTGTTTTTAGAGATTTTCTTGTGAATGTTTTCAGTTTACTTATTTATTGATATTTATTACTTGAAATGAGTGTAAGCTTTATGGATGAACCAATATACTAAACTCTTTCCCAGTTAAAAAGTGAAGGTGGCTATATAAAAAAAAAACAAGAACCTTAATAGTGTATGATTACCTATAAAATTATTTCAATAACAGAAATCCTAAGCTTACACTTAGTTCAAGCAATAAAAAGATTAGAAAAAATACTCTAAGGAAAAGGTATGGCAAAGTGTGCTAAACACCATGAAAGAAAATGCCCATTGATTTGAAAACTCATGCAAAATGTATTGATTTGTATGGAATATAGGAATTATTGTGAAAATTGTTTTGTAAGAAATGTACTCAATTGTGTAGAATGATATAAAAATAATAAAAAAACGTATTTTTAATTTAGTTCCTATCGAAGTCCATTCTTGCATCCTTCCATGATATATTAATAGTTTGTTCAAACAAAATGTCATTATTTTTTAAAGCTTTTTGCTCCTATGTGTATAGATAAGCACTTTGGAAATAACATTAAATCTATCAAATAAGTAACTTAAAAGAAACTTGTCTTCTATTTATAAACATTCTTTACAGCAAATTCTCCCTGTGCATTAGCCTATTTCAAATTAATGAATGAGAATAAATAATTTAAAACCACTCTAAAATAAATTCTAGAACTATGCTTGAACTTTTTCAAATCTTAATTCAGGCTAGGCCAGCTTACAAGAACGACAAGTTTCTTCACACTTGAACCCCAGATATTTTCAAAGTGCCTGACTTGACATAAAGGATATACCATCAAATACTAATCTAGAAATATATGTACTACCATAAGTATATTTAATATTGGCCTGTATTAACCTGATTGATTTTATTATTAAATACCTACCTATACCTAATTTTACGGTCCCAATTGGGTACCAATTGCTGATCAGTTTTCTGTAAGTTCCTATAAACGTGTATTGTTTTCGCACAAAATGTTTTATTTTCTCAATGGTGTATGTATGAAGCCCTGCCCAGTAAGGATATAGTTAATACTCCCTCAATAGCAGATAATGATTACAAAATTTTTAGCTTTGCTACGGGTTTATAATAGCGTGTGTTAATTTTCAGTTGTTAACATCAAAATGGACACCTAAATAAAAATTTGAAAATGTTTTTTTCGTTTTATTTACTTCTTACCAGTTTATATTATGAAAAAGGGTTCCCGTGTCTACAAATATAAGTCTGTCCAAATAGGCATTTGACCAACTAGCTACTTTATCGCAGTATCTCGTAATATAAGGATTATACGGGCATACCTACCCATAAAAAAACAGTATATAAGAACAGTTAATTCATGACTTTATTTCAGTATCCGTTCAATTCATACACATATCGTTACACTAGAGAAAATATTTCCTCGCTAAACATATTTCTCGTTTATTTATAAATCACATTTAACATTTTATACGCTAGTTTAAATTTAAACTAATTACTGAAGTACAATTTATTTTGTATGGCAGACTACACATTACATGAAGATTAAAATGTGGACTTATACTAACGGCGGCGTCACACGAGCGACTGATCGTTCGTGTGCGCCGGCCCTTATGAACATGCTCGCTACATCTGCTCGTACAGAGCAAAGCTGCTCATAAAGCATGCTCAATTCCAAAGTAACAATGTAGATTGCTTTCATACAACTAATTACGAAATAATGATTTAATCAAACAATATACTTTTCAAATTCGTGGTCCCGAAAGCAATTTATACATACATACAATATGCACAAGAATCTACAAAAAATTCATTGTTACATTTTGGTCTCCATTTAAAAAAATAGTTGCCACAATAATTAATTGCTCATAGCGCGCGAAATTAACGTTTTATGGGTAATCGTATTTCCACCCTGTGTTACCATGCAAAAAAAAACTAATTTTAGTTTTTAATTTACAAATAATTAACCGATGAGTATTACAAACAATATTTTATAACAAAATTCGTCTCAAGTGAAGTCCAAAAAGCATTTTTACAACGATCTTACTTACAACTTTGTCCTTATTATCAATATTGATTTGTTAAAAATTGATAAAAGGCTAGTTTCAATCAGAACTAATAATACATTTTCCGATATTAGTTTATAGTTGAAGCGCACACTTAGACAAAGAAAACTATGTATAAATCTTTTCTATTTTTGCAGTCATTTCAGTGTACTTTGTATTTTATTTAAAAAGCTATAAACTAACACCAATTTATTTAAAAAAAGCCTAGGATTTTCGTTGTTTTATCCATAAACTGTAAGTCTGACATGAAACATGGATGGAGCACTTATTCGTTCTTGCAAACGTACAAGACATAGACAAGTAGTCCATCCATAGACATTAATTCATTAAATTATATATTTACAATCAAAAAATTATTAAAAAACAGAAATAATTTATCTCAAATCGCGATTACATTTTGACGGAATGTTTTAATTTTATCGTTAAAAAGAATTTTAATACAATTTGTAAATTTTAAAATTATTAGCTTCACATTTGCTTTAAAATTATCTTAAGTCGAATTTGTATCTTTGCAAAGCGCTTTTGCTTTTCTAAGCAAGTTGTAAACATTATTAATATTATAAATAAATGAATGATCTTTACTTTGACAACAGAATTAAAACTTTTAACATAATATTTCAATCAGGAAGACAGTTATTAAGACCTCAATGAAAATGGTTAGTTAGTATTTGTAATTAATTGTCATTTATGTTTTAGGCAGATTGTAACTATAACAGTAAGAGTACCAACATACAGCAAATTAAACAGTAGGACGACAAGAAAGTCGGACTGATATCGGCCAAATGCCTTGTAGTTATTATGTGCTTTCTACCATTCTGACTGAATCATGAACTCGAAAAAGTTGTCGGCCGACTAAAATTCTGCAGTGTATGGACACTCTAAGTCTGATGAATTTACGTTAGTTCATGATTTTGGTAGTTCATGTGACAAAAACTTTCGTATACATTTCATAATAGTTTTTGGCAATTAATTAAAAATATGTTTAGAGTTACAATCTGCCTAAAACAATGATGTTAAATAAGAGGCTTGTATGGCACAGATATTAACTTAATGGAATGTTGACTAACTTTGAAATTAACCCCTCAACAGGGGAAGATAATTATAAATTCGTTAATGAGTTATTTAGGTTTAAACTGAAAATGTTAATGAAATAATAATGCTAGGTATTATAAACACAAATTAGTAGAAAAACGCAAAAAAAAACATGACAGTATTTTGGTGTGTACAAAAATTAATAAAAGAGTTTTCAATAGATATGCGTTATGATACAATAATTAAGATTACAAATGCTTATCATAACTAATTTAAGCAATGCGATGGATCACTTGATTTTTAAATATGTTGGTAAAAAACAATCTTCCCATTAATTAATGTACACAACAAAACACGTGAACTACAAAACTAAAAACGGTAATAAAAAAATATTGCATTACAAGAGACGCTAAAAGAAATAGTTTTTATAAAATATATCACATACGTCACAATGTCCTGTTCAGATGAGACTGACACTTCATATATCGCGCATAAAAGAGTTTCACAGAAATACTGACAAAACAATAATAGTATATGTTTTGTAATTTTTAATTCATGATTTAGTTAAAATCCTTATATTTGATAAATCATTGAGTTTTATTAAACGGTTTCATTGCCAAATAAAATGCTTCCAAAAATCAATTCTTGTAATAAAACGCCTGATCTCCAAGTAATTCGGAAAGTAAAGACTATATACAGAAAAGCGTCAAGTGTCAAACCATCGAACAGGACAAAACTAAAGCCTAAAAAAATACAACACTAAAAGCTAAAAACTAAAACTAAAAATGAGATTTAATTAAAAACTTACACAAGACAAATGACAATTACATCAGTGCGCGAACAAACTTTTTAAAAATAGTATTAATTTATTTAAAAGTAAAAGTTAAAATAAAACTTTCTTTTTTTGTAATTTTTATCAACGCCTCTACTTTGTAATACTGAAAAGCGACATAAAAAAATTAATCGCGGCTAAACATCGTGCTGGCAACACTTTGGAGGGCGCCATCTTGAATTGAGAGTAGAAGCAAGAAATCGATATTTAAAATCATTTATTTTACTAAAAAAAAGTAGACACGTATATCAAAAGAATAAAAGCATAAAATGTGTGTAAAAATATGTAGCATTAATTTCCTCGTGAAGTCCTGACAGTTTAATCGAGGCATTGAATACTCGATTTGTGTTTCGCCCAGAAGTTGACTCATCGACTGGGTCGAAGCGGCGCCCACATACCTACATATTTTTCTAAATTATCATGGATTTATTTTGCAAAAGACAAAATTTACATTACACGCGGTCCCCCAAAGCGGCAAACACGACTGACAATCTAAAGTCCATATAATCAACTATCTATTTAAACGCTATGAACAGTCTAAAGAAAGCTTACTCATTTAACAAATAGTTTTTATTTTATTTAGTATTTTTATCAATCACAACACCGAACGCCGGTTTGATTCGCTTATGAATTTTTAATAATTCTTTCAATTTCGAATTTTGGAAATCGTGTGCAAAATAATTTTAATAGAAGAAAAAAAATATTACATTTCCACGTAATATTAAGATATATTTTTTAAGTCCAAAAAAGGAGTATGTATAAAAAGTGCATGTTATTTCTACCAAAAAAAATCATTCAAGACATCATTGGCAATAACCTAATATTTTACTATACGTTGACACCTAAAAAGCAGTCCAATTAGTTTCTTTAGGCATTTATCTAATACTTTAATTAAAATTTAAATAAATTTTAGCTAGATTTTTGGCTAACTTTTTAGGCTATATTTTAAATAGGTCTTTGAAATATTATTAAACCTTCATAAGTCTATTTTGATAGCTCGACATAATCTAAAACTTTATTTATTATACTAGAATAATTACGTTTAATAGGCAGAGAAACCACACTCTTATTAAAGACCGATTCGAAGAGAATGAATTTGTATTTCCAAAATTAAGATGCAGAACACTTATTTTCATATTTATTGAAAAATTGGTCAGATTTTAGTAGAAAAATACACTATGGAAAAGTTTGATGCAAAAATCATAATTATTAGTCTATTTTTGAATTAAAAATAGTCTGAAAAGATGTCTGAATCTCTGCCTGAGTTTACCTACTATGTACACAGTCTGAGAAAAATGTCGATCTACCCTCAAACCAGCTAACACGAACAATAGTAAAACATTTAGTAGACACATTACCGTTTTATATATTTAACCTACGTCTCACTACTTGTCTCGCGAGCTTGAGTGCTGCTTACACCCCGTTAATAAGCAGTCGTGATGATAACTTATTAATATACAGGATGTTTGAGAAATAAAATTGTATTTTTACAATGTATGGACATAAATACGGACTATTGCCGCTTGATTTCAATGAGATCAAATAGATTAATGATGCCTTAATCGAAGAAATTTTAAATAGTTCCTTTTACGTACGGTAAAGGCACAAGAAAGTTAATTTCGAAGAAAAAAAACCAAGGCAATAGACAGATTTACGTCATTTTCAAAAGTTCTTAATATAGACATCCTGTATTTACAATCAAGCAAAGCTAACCACATTCTAAAAATACGATAGTTGACCTAACCCCCACCCATCTAAATCGCGACCTCACTATATTACTTAACTTCATGACTAAGCTTAGAATTTGACAGCGAAAGTCTATCTCACTTGCACTTCTTAGGTCCACATAAGTCTAGTGCTCGAACAAACTAACATGTCTCACTCACACAAAAGTACTTCTCTTTTACACTTTCAAAAAGACGAAACTGCGAAAACTATGTCCATCTCACTCGCTCTTGTACAAACTGCGTATGTCTGTCTTACTTTTCTCCGGATGATGAGCTAGACGCTCGGCCGCGGGTTTTCTTGTTTCGTTTGTCGTCTGTCTCTTTTTCTGAGGGTTTTTCTTGAGGAGTTGGTTCCGGTTTTGGTGGTTGCTGTGGTTGAGGGGGGAGGCTGCCGCTCTGAAAGTATTGACAAACAGGTGAGACTAGGTTGATACTTATACTCAAAACGGCTATGAAACATACGGAGCAGCCCCGACTTAACTACTGTAAGTTGCTTGTGTGAAAATTACATATATGTAAGTAACTTCTATCAGTTGCTAGAAATTATAAAAAAATACTAAAACTTATGAAAGGATTTTACATTAGTAAGTTTATCATTAGTTAATTATGTAAGCTACTTATGGGAGAACAACTTACAATTATAAGGTCGGCCTAAGTAATAGTGGTCTAGAGGTGAAAGCACCTGCCTCTCAGGCAAGGATTTGCGAGTTCAATTCCAGGTCAAACAAGTACCAATGTAATTAAACTAATAAGTTATAAATATGAACTTTCTTAGTTTTATAAACTTTCTAAGTTACATGAACTTTTTGAATTATATGTACTTTCTAAAGGTCACCCAATAACTGAGAAAAATTGAAGGAAAAGATATTGAGGAATCCTGGACTTTAAAGTCTCAAGAGTGGTGAATAACGCTCAATCTTTATCTGCTCATATAGAGAAAGGACACTAAAAAGGCAGATTATTATGAAAAGGCTAGACACATAATCAAACGTACCTTCTTCTTAGCATGCTTATCAGCCTTCTTACTAGGTTTGTGATCATCATCATCTCTGTCGCGGGTGCCCTTGCGTCCCATCACGCCGAGTAGCTTGCTCACCATGCTGTTCTTGCTGCGGCTTTCACATTCTAGCGGCTCTGGTGACTGCGGAAGAAGATATAAAGTAAGTTAAGGAAACTAGTTTTTGGAGTAGGTGGAATATTGTTTTGAGCTGAATATAGATTGGCAAGTTCGTTTAGTGAGTTGCTGGGAACCGCAATTGTTAACAGAAATGGCAAAAAGGTTAGTTCCTGATGCAGCCAAAAATGTTTCCTAATGTGATCGACGATGAAAATATCAGAAGCTATTTTAATTGGTCAAAGTGTAAGGTAAAATGAGGGCTGGCAGTGATAACATCGATATACATAGAAGCCGATTCCAGTTACAGTGCTTAGGGCATTAAAAACCACATTCAAATCGGTTCATGCATTTAAAAGCTACGGTTTCACTGCTGAGAGACCCACATAGCTATGAAACTTATAAAACCCCTCCTTTTAGTTTGGGGTTGAAAGTTATAGCTACCTTAATCATGTCAACAGACTCCTGCTTCTTCAACTCGATCCTCTTAACAGATTCGCTCCTCTTAGCTTCTGCTTTCTCTTGTTTCTTCTCCTTGTCCAATTTCTTATCTTTTTCCTGCTTCTCAACTTTCTTAATAGACCCCGTTCTCTCCATTACTTTATCTTTTACTTTCTCTTCTTTCACTACAGCAGAATATTCTTTATTCTCCTCCATTCTTGCTAAAGATTCTTGCTTCTTTAACTCTGGTTTGTCTTGCTTGAACTTCTGTTTCTCTTTCGACTTCAAGTCTTCATCTTTGAGGCTAGAGTCCGACTTCTTTCGGGCTTTCGTTTGGACTTCAACTGGTGGGGTCGGTTCTTGTGGTGGTGGGGGTTTCTTGGTCTTTTCTTCGATGAGTATGCTGGATTCTGTGCTGGCTCGGCTATCATCTATAAAGAAATTTTTTTATTAGTATTATTTACACTAGCATACAGGCATAGTGTTGGAAAATATAAGTGATTTTACGTTTTACTATATGTATAAACAGATAACATTGAATTTTGGAAAAATTAATTATATTTGGCGATTATGAAGTATATTACGTTTCTTAAGGATCCTAAATTCCATGTACATATCTGGAGTTCAAATGTTTTCTCGATTGCAGCTTTTCAAATCTATTGCATGGTAGGGATATTTCTACGCATTATTCTTTACTTCACTACAACTATTAAACTATACTAAAATTACAAAAAGCTTTACTTACCCAAAAAGCCTTCTCTAGAGGTGTCCAGATTCGACAGATCGACAGAAGTATCGATAAACGACTCATCGGATAACGATAGTGAAGCGAAAGATGCCGATGTATCGAATGCGGATTTGTCCAGGCTCGTCTTAGGGGAGGATGTGAAGATACTGGGGGTTGATTGCTTGGCTGGCGTCCTAGGGGATGATTTGGTTTTGTTAGAGGTTGATTTTCAGTTGGTTATTTAAAGTCGCTGTTATGTATTAAAGTTAAAGCTCTAAAATATACTTTAAAAGGAACTTTAATGTAGGATTAAGCATGATTTCCTAGATTGGCCCAAAAAAGAGTTGAAAAGGAAATATTTTGTTTATTTTAACCTTCTTGAAATCTCGAGTGCTGTGTACCTATCACTATGTATTGTTGGATATTTCCAGTTTAATCACAAATTACTTATTTTGAATCCTAAACTTGGCAACTAAAAGCTGTTAATTTATTTGACAAATTGATTTCAAAAGAGTGCCCAAGGAGTTTTTTGCCGGTTCTTCTCGATGAGACCAACCTTTTGGAACTGTGCAACTAGTTTCACTTTTCATAAGAACCTGCTTTAGATCTATGTGAAATATTTTTCCGACTTCGAATAAAAACACGTACCTATTAGGCAAGTTTCTAGCATGATGTGTAGGCGAGTCCTTCTCCTCTGCTATCCTGGGCAATGGCGCGGACGCATCATCCCCCTTGTCTGGGGGCGGAGGCGTCGGGGATGGCGGGGCGGGGGCGGCAGCTCGCCATACGACGCCGCGTCGGGCTCCGGTGGCGCCGGCGCCGGTTGTGGCGACACTAGCGCCACCACAGCAGAGGGGCGAGATTGAGCATTTCGATTCCGCTGAGCGGGGATGTAGTCTGTAATTGTAGTTGGAGTTAAGTATACAAGAATAGTATTCAGTGTGGAACATAAACTTTAGCATCAAGGTACTAAATACACAAAAAAACATCCAAATTGAGAACCTCCTCGGAGGTTAAAAATAACGTAAAACTTTGACGTGAAAATAATAATGAAAGTGATGTGAAACGAAAATGAATAGCATGCGTTAAACACACAATGTTTGAAGCACATAAAATGTACATACAATTAACACATTCAACATAAAATATGAAATAAATAAAAAAATACCGAATATTTTATCCAATTACACAAAATAAAAGCTAACACGTATTTTAATTGTTTAAAGGTGGAATTTCAGCAAACTGATCTGTCCGCATGCGGGAGAGAACGGAATTCTAACTTAAGCCTCGTAAACACCAACTTTTGTTTTGCATAATTTACTATTACCTACATACTAGTATCTACAAATGGCATGAGTCCATCGGCTATAATAATACATTAACAGTGTATGCCGAATTTTGACTATTTTCTTTATTGTTTTCACAATTTCAAACAGATTTTTAGAAAAAAAAAACAATAACTACATACAACAAATACATATTGATTGACAGTACAAACGTATGATGCATACCTGTCAGGCGACAGCGCTCGCCTGAGCAGCGGCGAGGCGGGGTCGCGGCGCGGCCAGGCGCGGCGCCCGCACTCGCGCACCGCCAGCGGAGACGGACTGCGCGCCTCGCAACGACTACGCGGGGAGTGGTATGTGAGTGACATGATGACTTGTGAACGTGTGTTATTGTGAAACGAGGTGGTTTTTTCGCTTGTCAGAGGCCTAAATTCTCATAAAAATCATTTCATCGGTCATTTAGGAGTTTCCTTGAAAATGTTTCCAGGTAAAGTATAATTATTAATAGTTCATTCAGTTCAATGAACTATTGTAGATAATTATTTCATTGTGTCAAAGAAAGTTGGTTTTATGAAGTAAACTTCACTTTTTGTAGTAACACGTAAGTAGTATCTTAAATGACAGATTTAAATGTAAATTATATTCTATTAAGTACAATAATTGAAATCCGCTAACCAGCTTTTCATTTATTGTACCTAAGTTCGCAATAACATTTTTTTTTAAGATATGTTAACAAAAGCTTAGATTAATAAAAATATAAACCTCGTTTCACAATATCCAAAACATGGTATAAAAAGTGAGAGTTGCATTGTTAGAAAAAACTGTAAAGACTGAAGTGTACTGTATTAGTCACTCATGCGCATAGAATTACACGTTAAGACACAGATAGACATACACAAGACAAACACATATATTTCCCATGAGAAAGCATTTCCAGATGATATGGTCATAGTGACTATGGTTTTACCCAATGATATTTTTGAATTATGGCATAACGCCATAAACATAATATGTCTCCGCAGGAAATAGTTAATTTTCTTGAGTCATTGTTTAAAACGCCCTAACTTTTAGATAAGAAGTAAATCACTTCACTGAACGATTTTGCAGGTACAATTTTTCCCGTTTCTGTTTTATTTTTAAACCTATTTTAGAAAAAAAAACTGAACCGATTTAAATCAAATTTGGAGAGCACACAGTCTACACCCTAAGAAAAAACAATTAGGCTACTTTTTTTCCTCGTTGCCGACACTGGATCTCCCGGGACGTGGGTGCCTATTTTTCCTACATAACCAGTAGACCAGTTACCTGGTGGGTGAAGCAGGTTGCGGCTGCGGCGAGGGTGACGGCGTCCTGGCGAGAGGAGACAGAGGCATGTGCTGTAGTGAAGCCCGACGCACTTCACCCGCCGTGCCTACTGCGCCGCCAGCTACTAACTTGTGTTTGAGACCGTGGAGAGATGATGGTCTGGAAGAGAAATTGTTATATTATAAAAACGATAGTATTATCCCAATGGTTCGCCCAAGGAGAACCAAATGACGAAAATCTCCTAGGAAAGTAGCACACCAAAATGCGGGTTTTCAGGGGACGCGGAACGTTATTGTCTCCACGTCCACAAATGGGCGGGTTCCAAAGAAGGCGTTTGTCTATTTTTTGTAAAACCCAAAATGTTTGACGGATGCGTCAAATAACCGGAACCCCTCGTTGATTCACTCGTAACTCGTTCTAGTCATGTTACTGTTGTTACTGTTACAGCCTTTTTTATGGTCCCACTAATGGGCACAGGCCTCCTCTCACATGGAGCAGGATTTCTTCTTTCTATATAAGAAGAGTATAGGGTTCTAGTCATGGCCCACCGTTAGATCTGCCCTAGAAAGCGCCTGACCTACCTGCCTTATGGGATCTCCGCTCATCTTATTTTTCTCCGTGATGTAACCCCACGAGGTGTGAGTGAAAGTGGTGACTTACCGTTGATAGTGTGTGGTAGTGGTGGTATGTAGAGGACTGTCGGCGGCCGGGGTGGCTGGTGTTGCTGATACTCCTGCTATTTCTCCTCCTGACACCATCTAAGTAACATAAAAATAAATTAGAAAGTGAATTATTATGTTTCAGAGAAGCAATGTGCAAATGCAGAAATGTTATGATTATTCAGGCGAGATAAAAATTACTGAGATAAAAATGGGAGAACCCTGGTGATTAACAGGTTATCCGTTTCACTGTTTATACAATGTTGTTATACATGGTGAATAGAAAATGGGTATACGGAGGTCAATTTACTTGTAAAATTTACTCAAAATAAAGTCTTTGTTGTTCGGCCTTCGCAAAATCTACAGATTGTACCAATTATGTGGAGAACATGCCTACAAAGTAGCAATAATTAAAGTCCTGGTGATTGCACATACCTGGTGCATCTCCTGCGAGGCTCTCTTGGTGGATATCCTGCGGAACAGCGAGCAGCGTCTTCTAGGTCGGGGACGGGGAGGCGCTGTGGCGCGACGCCCGCACCATGCGCGACGACGACCTCCCGCCTTTAGACAGATAGATATTGTTATTATATGAACTTTAGTATGCCTATATGGGCATTTTATAGATTTAGAAGAGTAATCTCAAAATCCTCGAAGTTATTTAACGTTAAGTTCTACTTAAAAGAATATCTGTTGCAGGAATTAACAAATGTGACAGACAGTTGTTAATAAATGTGGCAAATATAGAATGATGTTTGAGAAGATTGAGTGGCATTCCAGTATTAGGACGTAAATCATTTTTTTTTTTAACATAATGAATCAGTCGACCACTTCAAAATGATTTATTTCTTAATCCTCAGTTATCGACTATCAACTTCACTACCGTTTTTTGCGACAAAATGTAGTATTTAGTCAACTAATAATACAATAACATCATATGGTAGTAATCACCTGTATAGTAGTTTGATCCAGCGGCGTAGCGCGAAGTGTAGCGTGAGGAGCAGCCAGCAACAATCTTAACACCTGGTTAAACACAACATCAGTTAAAAGAAAAACTTCAAAATGATACAGTTTATTTTGCCATTATGTAAACTAAGCTATAGCATAAGTAATTATTACAGTGCCTAAACCTATCAAGGTAATTAGCAAAAAACTCGTCATTTATATAACTACGAGTTAAGTTAAAAACGCACCTCAGTCACCCTTTTTGGGTGACTGAAGTGCGTTTTTTAATACAATTCTGAGGTTTTTTTTTAATTTAATTTTTATTACAAATGGATTAATGATTCTCATTATTATTCTGAGCAAACTATTTTCAGACTTTGCGCTTTGTATACTCATAATTATTAGTTTCCACACAATAAAGTATAAGTAAATAATAATCTTTATATTACCATACCTGTGTATGCAACAATCCCTGCACGGATTCACCGTTGAGCTGCGTTATAAGATCGCCGGCTCGTAACCCGGCCGCCCACGCCGCTCCTTGCTCGTTCACCGCCTACAAACATACATAGTGATTATATCATTTATTTTGTATTTTTAGTAAATATAGATGTGACTAATAAATAAGTAATAGCATTTTTTTATTTCAGGCTTATTTGATAGCACCAAGTGTACTGCATTATGTTAAAAATCTTCTGACGAAAGTAAAAACGTTTTGCGTTATATTTCTCGAAAACAGTCTGCTAAAATTAATGTCTCGTAACAACCCTGTATGGAACTATTAAAATAACATAAATAAATAAAATAATCATTATTGTAACATAAATAAATATAAATAATCATTATTGCAAATGATAAACGAGTGTTTAGTGTTTCAATCTATTTTGATGAACAGCATAACAGCAGTTGCTGTCAGCCGGTACAAACAACGATATGATCCTTGGAAAACTACGACAGTCGTCAATAAAAAAGCGGTGGTTCTATAATAAGTCTTATATGTATTTTTGTTTTTATTTAGTTTACTGCCTACTCAAATGTAGCATAATTTTCGCCAACCTATTATTATTCTTATTTATTTTTCCTTTATCAAAACACTCCATAAAAAAGTACTAATACATACCGAGACCAAATGATGCATAGTATAGTAGTCTGTATCCCCGTAATACACTCGAACTGTGTGTATCGTGAAGCCGAAGCCGCGGGGGCCGCGACGGACCACTATGGGCGGCTTGGAAGACTGGATCAATCTGGTTATAACATAAAAAAGATAAGTAAATTAGAGAATTAAAAGTAAAGGATTTTTTTTCCGACCGCACATTTTTATTATTTATTTATCTATTTATTTACATTACTTAATAGTAATAAGTCATGCTAGGATGTTCTTGCCTGCTTGTTTTCCAGCTTTACTTTGGGAATCAATCGTTTTAGGAATAATGACAACGATAAATTGTACCTAGGGCTTTAAATACTGTATACGACACAAACTGTTTGCACGACAAAGCGAAAAATCTCTTTTATATACTTCTTTTATACATCAAAATATAAGAACTACATATATAGCTTTATTCAGTAACAGTACTGAGGAACTCGTGTGCACTATTGCAATTAGCGAAAAAAGGTTTTCTTGGAAACAGATAAGATACTAATTTAAAATCCATAATATTTGTTGTTTTAGGTGTTTTTGCGGCCCTGGTACATAAAATGCCTAAGGCATCATCCTAATTGGGAGCGATCGTACGACGGCGCGATGCGCTTTTCATCTCACGATCTCACTTGCGAGGTTCCGAGGTTCAAATTGGACACTCTGATGAAATCTGTATGTTTGAACTCATCGCACGACGAGAACGCATCGTGTCATCGTGCGATCGCTGTCAATTAGGACGACGTCTTAGATGAAAAACGCATCGCGCCATCGTACGATCGCTGCCAATTAGGACGACGCCTAAGAAGGAACACGACGGTTCTTAGTCAGTAAGAGTCTGACGCTCCCTCACCGCTGCTAACCCACAGCGGGAGGGGCATTTGGTGATTTTAAACATCGGAAAGTTTTTTTAAAGATAACTATACTCACGAGTGGCTCGGCAACGCGAAGGGTGAGGGTGGGTCGCGGCAAGGAGACGAATCTCTCGAAGAGTTAGTGGACGACGTGTTGCCGGCGCACGGCGACCCAGCGCCTATGCTTAACGTGCTGTCATCTGCTGAGAAATGGACATATTGTTAGCACGATCAGAACAAAAAACCCAGGTTGAAAATCACTATAAACAATTGCTGGTTTTTTAAAAAATAGTGTCCTTGGAGTTCTTTTCCATGAAACCCACTCTTTGAAACCATGCAACTAGCTTGACGTTTCGAAAGAGCCTAGATATAACTAATTGAAATTACAAAAAATTACTTAGGTAGACTTCCTTAATGTTTAAAATGTCGTATGTAATACCTAATACTATCATACGCTTTAAACAATATTAAAATATCACATGAGAGTATGTATCTCATATGTACCTTCACATTGTATCGAATGTCTTCTTTTTTAAAAGATATATAGATCTTAAAATCTACTGACTATTTTAATTTATTCTCACACTTAAATAGTTCACATTTATCTTCAAACGTACCTGGATGTATAACCAGCGACAATCCTGATGTGCTAGCGGATCTCCTCATAGACTTAGCAACGATAGCCGTAGGCCGCGATTTATCCGGCCTCTCGGGCCGCTCCGGCTTGTCGGGCTTGTCCGGCTTGTCCGGCTTGTCGAGGCTCACGCTCTTGTGCGTGTCGTCTTTGCGGGACATGTCCGAGCTGTGGGAAATAAAGATTTTTGAATGATGATTTAAAGAAATATTAAACATCCTTGGCAGTCGTTACGGGTAGTCAGAAGCCAGTAAGGCTGACACCAGTCTAACCAAGGGGTATTTGGTTGCCCGGGTAACTGGGTTGAGGAGGTCAGATAGGGCAGTCGCTCCTTTTAAAACACTGGTACACCTGCATCTGGTTGGACTGGAAGCCGATCCCAACTTATTTAGGGAAGGCTTAGAAGATGATAATATAGATATAATAATAATGGCGTCCACGGCGGCTGTTTTCATTTTAAAGAGATCATGCAGCTAGCTGAGCAGGAAATATTATATATAGTGCACGAGCATTTGCGCAGACACAGGTGCGCTCCCTATTCCTTCACTCGCATAACCCGATGGGACGGCAATCCGACACCACCGGAAAGAGATCGGCGCAGGACCGACATATACGTGCTCTCCGATGCACCCGAGACCTCATATTCGAGATGTTGGTTCTTTGCCCACTAGGCCACCACGACTTTTGATAGAAGATGATAATATAGGTATATAAGTATACTTACAGCCTAGGCACGAGTGCAGACGGCACATGCGGCAGTAGCGGCGCGTGCGCGAGCGGGTGCGCCAGCGCGTGCGGCCGCAGCGCCGCGCGCCGCCGCGCTGCGGGAGACACGTCGTCGCTGTCCGTCTGAGACGACTCCGCTGTTGATGTGCTGCCTAGGATCTGTAGGTGAGGGAGAAACATCGTCAATGATAAAGGTAAAGTCATTTATTTAAAGTAAGGTTGAAACTTGAAGGACAAATTTACAAAAGACAGGAACAAAACGCTCGCAATTCCACAATCAAGGAATCAACTTCAGTGGGGGTAATCCAGAGCCAAAGCCTGTTGAGGCTGCAGGATAGTTTTACAGAGACACAAGTACATAAAGAGTTTAAGAAGAAACATGGTGGGTTTTCCGTATGCTAGTGCTTTTTGGGGGATCTACCTTCATCAGTGGACGGCAATTGGCCGATACGATAATAAAGATTTAAATTAGCCCCACGTAATTGTCGCGTGTGACCAAGGTTTACGGCAGACGAGAGTATAAAGAGAGAGTATAAAATCTCAATATTTCTTCTCAATCATCGTCTTCACAACTTTTTTTTACTTCTGTATAAAAAAAAAACATCGGTCAAAAACATGGACGTAAAAATCTGTTAATGCCAAATTGACTCAGCGATTTATGGTCTAAGTTTTTATGTAAAAACTTTATCCAGGAAGTAGGTAAATAGAAATGTTCAGATAATCTAACCATATTATTTGAAAACGACCTATCAATTTAATTTCAGAATCATAAGCCAATCGTATCTTATCCTGTTCACAATTTCATTTGGCTTCAGTCAATAGTTCCTAAAAAATCATCAAAATTCCTGCAGATATTTTCTACCCTATTAAGAACATTTAACACAATACGTTTTCCTTAAAAAATGTCCGTAAAAAAAACACACACCAATATTATTTACTTATAATTTATGTTAACCAAAAACAACCACTTACCGGGCACTTAGGATGGTGATGCAACGGCGCGGTCGGCGTGGTGGGCGGTCCTGCACTATCAGGCGTACCCGGCCACGAATCCGTGCTCTGTTAAGAAATAATCAGCAAATAAACAAAAGGTTTGAAGCGAACATTTACTACTGAAAACGTGAGAAGAATGATGAGCTTTTGATAGTTGAAAAATGTAGAGAAATTTTGGGGGGTAATTTTGGCTTGAAAAGACGAAGAAATTTGGGTAATTAAACATTGATTTTGTCATGGTTATCATCCTAATAACATTTTAAATGCAAAACTTTGTAAAAAGTAAGCAAGTGTTTGTGACGATGTAACGAAAAAAAACACAAAAGAAACTTGGCAGAAATACAGCATATCCCTCCCAAGAACATTATAGGGTACTTTTTATCAAGGTACGGGAAATAGTTACACGGGAAAGCGGGTGAAACCGCTAGCGAGAGCTAGTTATTCCCGTAGTAAATATATTCATCAATTATTCCCGTAGCATAAGTCTGGAATTCCGGCCAGGGTACCAAATAAACCAGTAACAAACTATGCTTGTACACGATAACAAAAACGATAAACTTCAATAGAAATTCTTTACATGAACAGCATTCACCTAACAAGTTAATCGACAGTTAATAGACCGCAACTAATTATTACACGACTTTATATACCTAAAAATATTTTTCGCATCAATTTTAACGTACCCCCAAACTATTTTTACCAAAAAAATTGAAAAAAAAAATGTTAAAAAATCTTAGTTCTGATTTTCTAACTAGATGGCGTTGGCGTCGAATTAGAAGTCGCTATGGTTTCGTTACATCGAATAGTATATGTAGTTAGAGTGATGTTAGGTCGATCTGCCCACAAAGCTGGACATAGGCCTCTTCTATTTATATTTTTGATAGCGTAATCGTCACTTGGTTTGACGACCGCTTTATTACACAAAAAAAAATAGTGAATAAAAATAAGAGCGAAGATAAAAGTGTAAAGGAAATATTTGATTTGAGATCAATAATTACGGACTGGATCCAAGATTACAAACTACCTTTGCTCTCGGTTTAAACCGCGTCCCGTGGAAACTACATCGCGTTCCCTATGTACCTTAATACGATATTTTTTATCCGATATATCTCGGGGTAATATAGGTCATAGGGCCATTACATGTTGGGCATAGTGTAACTTCTTAACCGGTGAAATGATTTTTCAATTCGGTTTCCGTAGATTTAGGAGTACAAAAAAAAACTTTATAAAATTAGAATAGAATGACTAGTACCTAAATAATTTTGGAAAACTAATATTTTTCGAACAGTTATGCCAAAATTGAGAGGTGACGTTGATTGCAAAAAATCGTTGAGAAACACAGCTGATATAAGAGAGAAACTCTTTATACATATACAAGGACTGATATTGATTTTTCTCAAATCTTATAAGGGGAGTATTATATTAAAAGTATAGGTTATATAGGAGAGATTGTCTAAAAAGTGAAATACGCAGTATATTAGATGGCAGTCGCTATATGTAATGCTTATATCTAATAATACAGAAATGCTTAGAAAATAGTTTATAGTATTAAGAATGCAAAATTAACATAATTATTTAGATCTATAAGTAACTACGTGATTACTACTAGAAATAGGTGCTAAGTGATATATGTTTAGTTTAGAAGGTTCTAGGGCATTGGGAAAAGCATAAACTAGGGTACCTGGGTCTATACTCTGTAGACTTGTGTAGATAGATTATACAGGATAACAGATGCATCGATGCCTTTATGTTAGGTATATTTAAGATGGAAATAAAAGTACCAGGGGAAAACAAATCACTGGGGTTTCATGACTTACCTTTTGGTTGATTCTGATTACCTTTTGGTTGATACTGACCTATTTCTTAAAAAATATATTTGCTTTTTACTTAAACAAATTTTTCAGCTTCAAAAATTTACATCGATCTGCAGACGTACTGCATAAAAGGCTAGTTTAGTGGTGAGCAGGAGTAAACCAGCTTCTTTCTATTCATAGCTTAGAATTTTTTCTTATTTTCTAGTTACAGAAAGTGGTATTATGGTACTTACGAGCGTTCTAACACACGAGTAGTAGACCAGTAGACCGTAGTCTTCTCTTTGCTAAAAAGAATTTCCCATAAAAACACAGATATGGGAAGTGATATAAGTATATAACTACATACCCTGGTATCGTGTTCGACACACGAGTGATGGTAGTGTCGTCGCCACTGGTGGCGAGGTGCTGGAGAAGGCGGCGAAAAGACCGGCGTCTTCTGCCGGCTCGGCGGCTCGGCCGCCTCGTCTGTGTCCACCTCGCCTGTGGTTGTAGCGGTCGCAGCGAGCTGGGGATTTTAGAAGTACATTGTTTAAGTAAGAAAATCGATAATTTTAACTTAAATAGGGAAATTGCTACCGAGGCTGCGAGATTTTTGAGAGTTATGGCAGGCCCCAGATACCAGCTCCAAAAGAAATATGGTGGGTTTAGGTAAGTAAAAGGTCTGATACTCCTTCACGCTGGACTTACAAAGCCAGGCGGTCGTCTGATTATCTTACCTCATAGAAAAATAGGAGTTTTGACGGGTCTTAGGAAAATTGCATACTACATTGTTGTTCGGTTCCTTTTAGATTCCGCGAATATGTTTTGTTTATGTTGGGTTTTTATATAAAAAGATACTGCTGGAGAAACTTCTAAAAGTTGAGATACTTTATATCGACATTTAGTTGTAGAGATATCACACTGAATCCAGGTGAAATTATCCACTGAATATAATATGTAATAAAAGGGGGATTATTATAAATTGCATATCAAATAAAATAATCGGCCTATCAATAAATACTCATCATTATATTCTTTTTTACATCAAATAACTTACTTCACTACAAAAAACTAAATGTTTAACAAAACTCAAACTGCAGATAATTCCGAAATTATACATCAATATGACATTGCTTTTTTTTATTATAATGCAATACAGTTAAATTTATTCTTGTACAAAAATACTACATACATAGCATTAATACTGACTGCACAGCAAATTTTCCTTATTTCATAGCAAAATAACTATCCCCAGTCGCATATTAACCAGTAAGTACAACAAAACCTATTCATCATATTGGTCTTAATTTTCAGAAGCCATGCTCGGCAATTTAATGATATTATAACAAAAAAAATCCTGTCACATTGCATTATTTCTAAAACCAGAACAAATTAACTGAAAAGGTTTGCGGCTTCGCGCGCTTTTTTCGTCACTGGAGTTGCAGAGTAGCGCGAGGCGAGTAAGATAGAGTTCAATTAAAAAAACATTGTATTAAAAAATTGAAGCTAGTAACGAAAACGAAATCGCTGCAAAACCGACTCCACGTAGTCTTGTTTACCTACCCCTAGAGTGCAATTCAAAACCGCGAAGGCGCGGAGGAGCGAGGCGGCCTGGCGAGCTGAGAGCAGGTAGTTTTAACGCTCGCCGACGCGGTGAGGCTGGCCGGCTCTGCCGGCCAGTAAGCCGAAGCAGCGGTGGTGAGCGTGAAAATCATCTGCGACGATAAGCTGCGCATGGGACCGCCGGAGAGCCCCCGCAGCGCCGGAGCCGTGACAGAAGCCATGCTTGCTGCATGTTGCATGCTTACTTCCATGTTGCATGCCTGCTTACATGCTGCATGCCTGCATTGCATGCTTCAGGCTTGTTTGGCATTGCTTCTTACAGGAAAATAAAATTCCAAAACTATGCCAAAAGATGATTCTGACTATAAACATTCTGAAATATGATATTATAGTAGTAGCCTTTGAATGACTACTTATATGAAATGTATGCTAAAAGGAAATACTGTCAATGCACCAGCCCCATTTTTTTTAAGAACTATAGTATGTATGTGCAAGCTATCATCGGACTTGCGATCCGACTCAAGTACGTGGCGCCACCTGCAGAAGCTAAAAATGTTGCCTTTTGGGCAAAAAAGGAAAGCGTGAACGCTTATAAAATAATTCAATAAATTTACAATTTTATATTTAATTTTATATTTTTTTGCTGATCTCATTATGCCGTAATTAATAATAATAAGATGACTGTGACTAATAAAAAGCCGTTTTATTCAGAAAAACTGCTGTAAATAATATTAAAAAAGAAGCTATATTTAAAAGAAAAAGAGTATACATGTATAATGTGCATTAAGATTATTAGCTGTGCATTGATGAAAAAGCTTTTGCTTTTAGGAAAAATCGCTGTACGCTGCGAAAATAAATTGTAGAGTGTTTTAGTGATATTTTGAGTTGAATATTTGCTGTGCAATCAGTAATTTTGATGGGAATTCGGAATCTTATTGGCAGAGAAAAAGGATATTTTTTGATTTGCGTTTAAATACTACCCAATAAAAAGCACTCACTATCAAAATAGCTGGTATCCTCATCATTGTCGAGCTGTGGAATGAACTCCGCTTTCCTCCTCAGCAGGTTGTTCCAGTCCAGGCCACAGAAATATACGTGAGTCTGAGAAATATATTGAGATTATTAACAATCAACCGACTTGGAAACTCACAGAAACATTCTCAAATCACATCTCAGGAAAAAAAAACACTCCTGTTTTCCACGAATTGTCACCCTATCTATTCAATCCGCCAACGTGACCTTTTTTTGGGCAAATTTTGAAGTTCGCCAAGAACTAAATTCCATTGGGGCGACCTCCATTTTCAATAGGGCGCTAAGAATGAACTTCAATATTGACCTCAATAATTAGGTAATAGAATAAAATCCTATTTAAGTCGTCTCACTTTAACTTGATGCGTCCCCGCAAGTGCCGACGCTGTCGCGCGGGTTTCCGCGCCAGCAAGTTCAGTGGATGATGGCACGAGCCTCCACTGCTATGGGGAAATCCTCTTCTGACGGCCATTCGATGTCATCTGTAGAGAAGAAATTTAAATGGAGTAATAGTCTGTTGTCATGTTAAGTTATTTAAATAAATAAAAAGTATGTACCACTATAGATTTTTTTAACACTTGGTCATTCAACGTTTCTAATAAAATTTGTAATCCACTTTGTAGTTGTGTAGACAAACAATGTCAATTTGTACTGTTGACTGTACGTTTTTTATTACATATTTGACATCCACTCAAAGTATCATACTTACTTTCTATCAATATATAAATAACCTAGTTATGACTACATACCATTGACAGTGTTGCGCGACAGCTCTTCAGGGAGTGTCTCCGAAGAAAGGCACACGCCCACCAGAACTACGTACAGAATGATACCCATCGACCACCAGTCCACTGGCTTGTCCGTAACCCTGGAACGACATTTACTTAGTTTATTATTAAGGAAATAAACTGTTTTGCAGATTTAGTTGCAAGACGACATTTACAAAAATGCTGGATTTGATTTTTGGATACGTTATAAAAGGTTTGGTGAATTTAGTACCGATAATAGTATAATCTATATATAAGTAACATTTTTTTTTTTGCTTTCTATATGTTCCGTAACTATAGAACCGACTTGAAAAAATATTTCATTGTTGGAGAGGTTGCACTCACCCCCAGTAATAAAGGACATAGGCTATTTTTTATCTGGGTATGGGTATTAGTTCCCACGGGACGAACGGTTGAACTGCAGCCAACAGCAAGTTCCCAATAAATGTGAGCCTTATCCAAAACCAAGTGCAAAATAGGTCCGTCTTTCTTCGTACATTAAATAAAAATCACAAGGTTTCCTCACCTGTCTGAGTATAACTTCAGGCGCGATAAATTCGGGCGTGCCACACACTTGCTTGTCGGAGAATCTGACGAGCTTCTCTATCCGGCGTACTCTTCGTATAGATTTGTTGCCACTGTAATATTTTGAAGATAAAAATTATTTACTTTATTTGATGAAAAAACATATACGTATATTTTTTTATGAACGGATGACTGGGCGTATAGTAATATTTCTTCTCACATAGATAGTTATTAAACTTGTTTCTGGGCTGGCAAAATATGCGCGTTCTAACTACTAATATTCCCTTCCTTCTTATTTCTTCATTTAATGCCAAAATTCTACGGTTTTTATATGGTCTAAGTAGCACAAATAATTGATACTTACACGACATCAACCCCATTTTTACTGAGTCCGAAATCCGTCAGGCTTATATGACCGGTCGCCGTGATCAGCAAACTGGAATACACAAAATGGCAAGTTATTGTATGTGCAATCTACCCTAGATAACGTAAAAACTGACTAAATCGATGAAGCCCAGAAGCTGCATGATCTACCTAACAAATTAGTTGTTTTCGAATGTTTCCTTGACACAAAATAGTTCCTAAAAAAAAATATTTCTTGATAAAGTCTTACTCACTTGTCAGACTTTAGATCCCCTATGCACGATCCCATAGGAATGTAAATATTCCACAGCTAAGACAGCTTCGGCGAAGTAATGCCTCGCCATGGTCAGCCGGGTAGTGGTCCCCGCGCGAAGTAACGTAGCGCAGAATTACCATGTCACTACTTAAATATCATATATTTTCCTGAACCAGCAATCTACCCTTATATAAATAAATATCCTATACTTTACCCATACATGAAGCAATACCTACTAAATAATGAATTTCAGCCAAATCTGCTTGATCTACCAAAAAAAAATAATTCTCGAACGTACCTCTTACAAAACACGCTCCAATTGTTTCTTTTTCAGAAAAGATAATCCTAAGGGGTTTCCACTCACTTGTCAGGCTTCAGATCCCTATGCACAATCCATAGGAATGCAAATACTCGACGGCCTAAGACAGCTTCAGCAAAGTAATGTCTCGCCATGTCAGCCGGTAGGGGTCCCCGCGCGAAGTAAAGTAGCGCAGTCACCTCCTTCTACGAATTCTAGTACGAAGCAGAGATGGCGTTGGTTTCGAATGAGCAGTACATTGTTACCTGGGAAAGAGAGAAGGTGATTTGTAGATGTATATATAAGAAAAGCAGTCGCTAGATTATAATATATTTAACCATTTATGAATGTTTATTGTTTAATGTACATTGTATTTATGCGTTATAACTACGCGGATTGCTAGAATATAGAGGGTAGTTGCCAGGATTTGAAGGTGTTAAGCGAGATACCTATTTTCAACTACTGAAGTACGCCAGCCAATGCTCTATACTATTATCTCAAAATAGTGTCTATTTAAACAATGCTGATTTTTTGCTTTTGACTTTTGACTTTTACAATAACACTTCTAAGAAATATTATTAAATATACTTTAAAAAATATTGTTTTTTAACATGATTTTAATATAATGTCAGTTCCAGTACAAACATTTTTTAAACACTCGTTGAACGTCAGATTTTCTTGTTTTGGGGGAAACATTTCCAAAGTTATTCACAAAATGAATATAGTCAGCTTACACGAAAGGGTTGTCGGCAAAAGCTGAGAATATCCCTCTCAGCAAAGGCCTGTTCCACCTGATTCCTCAGTATCAAGTTGTTTTTACTTATTTTCTTCATCGCGTACCTGGAAATCAAATAAACGAATGTAAATTTTAATAGTTCCATTTAGATTATGTTATGACTGAATACTGAACACTGCAAATAAACCCTCTGACTTGAAATAACACTGATTTTCATTGTAGTTTGATTAAATGTGTTTACCGACAAAAAAAGGAGTATCTCATCTGATCTGCGAATTTTAAAAAGGGTGACTCTCAGTTTAAACCTGTTTATACGTACCTATGTATGTTTTCAGCGCAATTATCTCACGTTCTCACTAACCTGATTTTTATGCGATTTTTAGTCGGAATTATTTTTTAAAAAGTTTTTTTTGTATGTACTACTGCCCACCATACCTAGTCCTGGTCTGCTTATGCTTGACTAGATAGACGGCCCCGTAGGCGCCGTTGGAGATGAGCTTGATGACGTGGTAGTCGTTCTCGACGGCGGGGGCGCTGGTGAGCCCTGCCCGCTGGGGCGGGGACTGCGCCCGGCGACTCCTGGGAAAGAGAATTTTTGGAAATTATAGTGACGATACGACAGTTAAGAAAATGAAAATAATGTTGATTTGAAGCTGAAATAAATCAATTTTGGTCCTATTTCTGAAGGCTTAGTGGTTTCAGTGTCTTAGATTCGAACTAGCTTTTTGGCAACCAATTTTGAGATCAAACTCTGACCTCGAGAAGAACAAACTCAATTTAAAGAAACCCAATTCACACCTTATTTCTTGTAAATACTTATTTACCTTTTTGACTGTATAAACTATTCTTCACAATATACATTCTAAAACAATATACACTAGGAAGTTGTGAAGGGTTTTCAGGGGTCCTTTGTAATTTTTGACATAAGAATGAAGTGATCATTCAAACCGTTTTGAATTGAACTGTAACATATTGCACTTGGTACTCACTTAGAAGGCGATATATTTTGCGGCGGCGGCGTGCGGGCGGCGCGTGTAGTTTCAGTCTAAGGGATCGCGCGACAACCCCAGCTTGTGAATTATGTACTGAGGGATAGTCCGTCGTTATGCCCTGCGGGGATAAAGTTCATTTTAGTTTGCAAGGATATATGTGGTGCTTTTGAAAATGGGCACTTATTAACCAATACTAAGTCTGGTGAAACATATTAACATGAAATAAATAAATCAATTTAAAAAAAAAAATAGAGTGACGGGACACTAAGTCAACCAGGTAGTAAAACCGACAACTGTGTGAATCGTACTTATGTTATACAATTAATATTAATAAATAATTTTTATCTTTTTTTTTTCAAAAAAAGAAAAACATCTTGCCACTGCGTACCACAGTAACCCACCGCGAATAGAACCACTATCTAACCACCGACACTAAAATACCAGTTATGTTTCCTCAGCTATCCACTATAAAGTACCACATTGACCCACCGTGCTGATGCTTTTCATGACCCTCAGCGGCTTCTAGCAGCTAATAGAACCGCTCTTTCACCAGGCCACTCTAAGTTACCAGCTAGTTCCACAGCTGCCACTAAAAAGTACCGACAATTGACCCACCTGCTGATGCTTCGCATGACCCTCAGCGGCCTCTAGCAGGCGATAGAACCGCTCAGGATCGAACTCCAGGCACTCGAGCAGACGAGCCGTCGTGCCATCGCGAGTATTAATCGGGGGTCACTAAAGGTGCCACTTGGTACCGGGCTTCTGCTGATTTTTCGCGTGTCTGGAAAGGAAAGTACATGGGGGTTTAGAGCTCATCAATCTGTTCGATCGAGTATTGATTTATAAAAAGTTAGGTTGGAAAGCGGCTGCAATCCAGGTGCCCACCTATGTCAGATTGTCTGACCACTTCCAAGAAGCCATCCTATGCTACATTGTTTGTATGGCCCGTGGGTCTCCACTCAAGTACCTTTTGGCCCCACAAGCCATCGTTTCTGATATGAGACTATATATTCAAAAGATGTGGATTCAATTCATTTTCATTACACTTTTTAATAATTTGCTCCAATAAGGTAAATATATATTTTTATAGGTAGGAAACATAAACTAGAATCAAACTTATTTATCTTTTTGAAGTTCATAAGTGCTTGTAAAAGCCTAAATGAAATAAATGACCTGAGCATCACCCAGAAAACCGACAATGCGACACAACACTTTAAAGCAAATAATAGTTTTTAATATTAAAATAATAGTATTTACCCTCAGCGAGCAGCCTTGTCTAAGCTATCAGCCATGTCGTAGAGTAAGTGCTGGTCACCTGCTTAGATTCCGACTTGTGTAAGCAGTCGCGAGCCATCTCTAGTACCTGAGAACATTTTGATATTATATTGCTTATATAGTTTTTTTTTTTGTATTATTGATATTATACGTAGGAAATGGTCAGAGTATGCGTAATCATTACATTATTTATTACATAAGGAAATAAAATACTAAGTATTTTTATTTGAAAATATATTAGACTTTATTGCTCAAAAGGATTTATTCAAGTCATATACATTCAAGGCATACGTTTCATGGTTGGGTACCAAAAATTCAATCATGCCAATAACTATCATGCCAACCATGTAGTCAATAAATTGCTTGGCCTCTATATAAAACATATTTTTCATATTTTAATTATATTAATTGAGAAATAGTTTACCTGTCTCTGAACAAATCTCTCAATAGGCGGCCTGTCAGGTTTCTTGTCCAGTTCCAGCACTGTCATCTATCAACCCTCGCAACCTGAAGACGTAAGCAGAAATATATGATTACTTAATCTTCTTCGAGTTTCCTGATTACAATTAGCCTCCCTCGATACTTGGACTAGCTAAAACTGAAAGATTTTTCAAATAGTCCACTAGTTTCTGAGGATAGGGCAATCAAACAATTTCTGTCACAGGTTTCGCTCGCGTCCCATGGAAACTACTCCACTCACTCGGATAAAAGCTTATAACCTTCCTCGATAAATGTGCTATCTACAATGAGAATTTTTCAAATCAGTCTACTAGTTTCTGAGGTTAGCGCTTTCAAGCAAACAAGTTTTTCAGCTTTGTAATATTGGTAGGTATTTCATGAAGAATTGTTTTCGTTACATCAGACTATTGAAGTACTACTGTAATAAGTCACAAATTGTCCGATTGATAGTCTATTGCACAAGTTTGAATAATCAAATCCTGTTATTTTTTCACAATTTTATAAGCGTGAGTCATAAACTGTTTACAATGGATGTTACTTATCTCATACATTATTCAAGTCGTTATATATAAACCAGGTCAAAAGGTTAGGGCTATTTCGGGCAATTGAAATAACACTTGTGAACTTGTGAAACAGGAACTTTAAGTACATAAACAATACATAGAATACATAATATTTGCTATTGTAGGTGGATTTACAATTAACGTATAAGATACTTTTCAAAGTAGTTACTAAAAAAATACAAAATATTCACAAAGTGTTTACAATTTAAAGTATACTCGTGTAAGATTGTCGATATCAATATCTAACTTCTGTAAAAAAGGTCTTCAAAAATAAATACATAGATAGATAAATATGACGTACATTCCAGAATTAGGAATGCACGTCATATTAATGATTCCATCATATTTTCATAGGCCTTATGGTCATTTCCATATCTCATCACATAATACTCACTTATCATCCATAGCCCGGTTGCGCGGCTGGGAACCGGGCAGCGAACTGCGCAGACTTGGCGAGACCGCATCATCTCGGGACCCGGAGCCGCCGCTCGAACCACCTCCACCGACCAGTGCGGGATGGTGAACTGGAAGCAGAGGATTATGGGTGAGCTTTCAAGAACATTCTGAAGTCCAAGGCTCATCGCTTCTTTGAATAAGTTTCAAGCATCTTGCCTTTTCTACTTTCTGATAATAGATGATGATTTTTTGTAGGAGAAAATAGAACACACTGATAGCAAATAGTGCCCGCACAATGTCCTACAATAAAGCGGTCAAAAAATCCTGGTCAGAACATTCTACAAAAACTTGGTCGATTATTTATGGTTGGCTACAAAAAGTCGTCGTGGTACGGCAGCCTACGTTTGATCCTTCTCTGGATGAGAACAGGGCTTGTGGCATCAGTGGGTCGATAAAAAAATTGTTGATGATGAAGACGGCTGTGAAATACCGATAGTAAATCCATGTATATTACTAGTTAAATTGGGGGGGCATCCGTATAAAGTTAGGAAAAGGCTGGCAGATCATAATGATGAAAACCTACAGGAAGCCTGGGTGACCTCACGCGAAGGTTGATTCATATCAATTCTCCGCACGGCATGGTTACATCACATATTAAACTATGAACGATAAAACAACATAGTTGCCAAGATTGCTGACATTCAACGCTGTCTTCACTGACTCATAGGAATGTACTAACAACCAATTTCGCGTTCTAATAATTTTAACCTTATACCTACTTGAAAGAATTTGATAGCTTACTGTTGGGCAAAGACGTCTTCTCAAATAAGCAAAACGCAGCTCTATACGCCTTGATTAGGTTGCTCTAACTGCCCTCGAAAAAGTCACATTCTGTTCATGTTCTCGTTTATTAGGTTTACTAGATGTTCCCTGCGGTTTCATCCAATGTCCCGGGGAAAATACTTTTCGCCATTGGGTAAAAAGTTTTCTATGTAAAGATATAGCGACTTTTTACCCCCCTGTTGCGGAGAAAACTATCTATGGTGTAGTTCTGATTGTGTGAGCAAGACAGACAAATAGTTACTTAGCATTTTCAATAGTGAGTCAGGATTTGATTTCGGTGCTGAACCACGATCTATTGAGTTATTACTAAGCGGCGATGTCAAACTTGCTCATCTACTAATATTTGGTGTCTGGACTATAGTAGTTACTGACACAGATAGTAAGACAAACGGTATGCCGTACGTCTGTCGTACGTCTGTCGTCGTAGTACACATAATACATTATTTACTAATACTAACACACGCCATAGTTAGTGACGAGAACAGGTGGTTAACTACAGTTGATGTATGTGTATTTTGAGAGTAACTAATAGGTACAGCATTACATAGTGTATGATGTTCTCTTTGGTTTAGAGGGTTACAAACGAGACCTGTAAAAATCGGGTCGCGAGTTTAATTCCCAAATTGAGCAGACTACGTTTGGGAGGCAGTTCAAGTCGGTTTCAGTTCTTTAAGGGAATCATCGCTCATCTGCCCCTACAGTTCTCCTCACGGCACGTCGTATTAGCTGTTAGTGCCGTACACTGTTATTACTCTTACTCTGTGGCAGTTGGTTTTACTATTCATTCCATGTCCAGACCTTTCAGGTGTGGGTAATAAAGGATGGCTTCGACACTACGCATCTTCTTCTAAACCCCTTAAAGGCGCAAGTATTAAAAATGACTTAGACACTATGCATCTTCCCCCTAAACCCCTGAAGGGCGTAGGTATTAAAGATGACTTCGACACTATGCATCTTCTCCTAAAACATTTACTGTTACAGCCTTTTGACGTGACAACGTCTTAAAATTGGTTTGCCGGGTGACACTTCAAGAAACTGCGGTTACGCTCCGCTCACGTTATGCGCCTCACAATGAGAGGCGAGTGAGAGGCACGCGTCCCTTCCACTCGAGCACAGTTAGCCCGCCTAAGAGCGAGAGAGAGAGAGTGGACATTGTCACGTAAAACTTTCGCAAGTATACCGACTTTACAGGCAACCAAGTTTTTTATCGGTCCCACTGCTGGGCCTGCGGCCTCCTCTCACACGGAGAGGATTAATCACCACGCTTGCTCAATGCGGGGTTGGGTAAAACATATAATTACCCTCAAACTCCTGCTGCGCACGCGGCGGGGCCGGGCTCTGCGGCGAGGGTGCGCGCGCGGCGGTGTTCCCCGCTGCCGCCGCTGTCCGACAGCGACGCCCAGTTGTTCATGCCGCTGCCTTGTGAGCTGCTATAGAAAGAAATAATAAATAAATCAGTATGGTAGTTTGTAAGTATAAAAACTTTAACTGAAATAAAAAAATCAATTTTGAGCCTCAGTGTACCTGCAATTATTGACATTGCAAGACTCACAGTACCTTTCACACTACTAATAAAGTTTCATTATCACACGAGTGTTTAATATAGAGGACTGTTTTTTTTCTCAACCCTTTTGTACCTTTGGGTACAAAACCAGATTCTCGTCCCAAATGCCGGCCAAAGGCCTCCTCTCACACGGAGAAAGGATTGAGCGTTCCACTTACTTGAGCGAGTTCTGATGCTGATGGCAATGAGGACACGGCGCCCGCGGCGGCTCGCACACCGCCTGCACCGCCAGTAGCCTCTCCTGGGACGAGGCATTGTGACTGCAAACAGTTTATATAGCACATTATTGATTGCAGAAATAGAGGTCTAACAAGGCACATCATAAATGGTAAAACCAGTACACATTTCACCTGTCCCTCTACTTTATTTAAGTTTAATTTATTCTTAACGCCTTCTTCTTCTTCTTGCAAAGACACTATCATCATTATTTAATCATTTAAGATCTTCTCTTTCACTTTCCCTCTTCACTATCAATGATCTGCATAAGATTTTGCAGACTTTGCCAAGAATGGACTCAGTCCCTTTCAACAGTAATATGCCAAATTAATGAGTACGCAACAGTCAGTAATAGGAAGAGCATTGTTTAATCCTTATTAAGAATCCAGCTTGAGTTCATTTTACTTATTCATTCTATATAGGAGAACATAATAAAATAACTGTGGTCATAAAACTGCTTCTGCGAGAATGCCCAGGCAGAGGAACGTCCAGTTAAAAACTTATATTCCCAACATATAGTAATTTTTCTTCCACAAGGGACCTAATAGAACTTAGTCTATTACCAGTCACACCTAGCCTGAACACTCCCACAATTTTCGAGTACTTTAATTACTAAACGAAATAAATGTAGTGCGTGTACAAACACACAGTTTTGACACCCTTTGGGAGTTGAAGGCATGACCCTCATGCAGAGACAACACCTAAACAAATGTTTTTAGGTGACTAACCAAAAGGCTGGTGACTGTTTTTAATTAAATTTTAAACATTCAAATGTTTCATTTAGAAAATAATATTTTTACAATTCGATAACGGATATTACAGTGTCTCATAATGAAAAAAAAAATCCGAAGTTTTCAGTAATAATGAACAGTGGACTTTTACCAACGTGTATTTTCTATCCTAACATTGTACAATTGAACTAAAATTCTCATGAACAATACGCGATATCACAAAATATTGTGAATGCGTTTACATTTACAACAATACATTAATTAGGATAAAATTGAGTACAAAAACAGACATGGAAACTTATCGATAGTTGAAATATAATCCACAACAGATACTATATACGTATACTAGCTTCTGCCCGCGGTTTTCACCCGCGTCCCGGATGGTGACAAAAACTATCTATCTATCCTATGTCTTCTCCTGGCTCTAAACTACCTCCCTGCCAATTTTCAGCAAAATCGGTTCAGCCGTTCTTGAGTTTATAAGTGGAGTAACTAACACGGCTTTCTTTTATATATATAGAAGATATATCGTTTTAAAAATCCCTATATCCATTACAAAAAATGTCAATGATGCAACATTTAAATCTACAACAATGCCATAAGATGTCGTCATTTCACATTCACATAAAATGCAATAAATATTCCTGGCACTAGATCTGATACTGCCAACGATTGGTAAACAAAGAACAACGTAACGTATGTATGCGCGGGAGTTCCTCATCCGCTGTCTGAATACAAACCGCTGTCAATTCGGATGAGGACACGATCATAGTAAAAAAAAATATATAATAAAGCCCCGTACAAGAAATAATAAAATTCTTTAATTATGTCACATTTCCTCATACCTATAATTTTTACAAACTATTCAATAAAGCAATCTCCAAAATGGATTTTAATTTCTAAGCTCCAGAAATTTTTGCATCAATATATATTTCTATCTTTGACACTTTACTATATCTAGTACATAAGCACTCAAACAACAACATAAGTACATACCAACATACCACGCACAGACCTGCCAGAATAATTTGAGAGCAACCGTGTCAATCACCCATGATATCTAACAAAATATATGTCACAGAACAAATCTCAGATATAAATAGACAATCACAAAGATAAACAGAGATTTATCGATCAACAACATCTTATCAGAATGTTGGATATCATTCAATTACTGTTGACACATCTGTTTAGCAATAATGATCTCTATTGTAAGGACTTTAGGTCCGTATTCCGTTGATAGGGTTGAATTTGGCAAACTTTTGATAATGTTGATGTTGTTAAAGTTCACATAAAATGTGTTAATGTGCGTTTTGTCTGGGATTGTGTCAACAATAAAGGTTTTCTTTTAAATTAGTTGTCTGTTGAAAAACATAAATACACAATGGGCCTTAAAAATCTGAAGAGAATTGTAATATTGAATCGATTCAGAATTGCAACGTAATTCTATTCAAATCCTTAATATATGAAATCCGAAAGTAACCCTGTTAGGCTTTCACGGTAAAAATACTGAGGAAGAAGAGCTTGAGCAAGGACCTAGGCTAGGTACGCGGGTGAAATCGCGAGGAATTACTAGTGAAATTATAAGTTTAACTGGTGCTTTGCTGAACGTGGTTAAAAGCATGTGCCCTTGTTTTAGCTTTACCAACCACGGTAAGCCATATAAACTATACAGGCTAAACTTTCCCCAAGCCAACCCCATCTATGAACTCGTTCATTCGTTTAATTGTCCAATGGAGTAGAAAATACGAAGCTACTAGCTGTGTTTACCCTTAAATTAAACCAATAATTTTGTAAAGAATCTAATGGAGTAGCCACTATTTTTATCAGCTATAGTGATTCATGAGTTTGACCACCAGTCTTAGCAAGGGGTATCGGGTTGCCCGACTATCTTGGTAGACCAGGTCAGATAGGCTATCGCTCCATATAAATCACTGATACTCAGCTGCTTCCGGATAAACTAGAAGTCGACCCCAACATTTTCGATCATCATCATATGCAATGTGTGGAAAGGCAGACGATGATGATGATGCATGCATGAAACCCTGACCACATATTCAAGGGAAAACCGTAAATATTTAGATAACGTAAACTTCTTCATAAACGGTTAAGTTAGTTATGCTACTAAACATTTCATTCGTCTTTCCAACGTACCTAATCATTTCATTAATCGCTTATTTATCGATCAGCACCAAAAAAAATCCCAAACAGCAAACAGCCAATTACGAGAATTCCACGTCCAAATCAAACGACTAGACCAAGAATGATGTAGCGAAAAAACAGCTAAATCTCCTTCGCAAGATAATCTATTACCCTTTCATAAGAGAAAGCGTGGTAATAACAATAGAATACTCATAGAGAACAAAATTATTCGCGGATATGCCATTTCAGAAAATCTCCCAAAAAAGTAGCGCGCCAAAATTCGGGTGTGCGGGGGACGAGGAATATTACTGTCTTCGCCCTTATACGCCTTCTTTAGAGGCACCCATTTATCGTAATACCAAAAATCGTTGACAGATGTCCCAAAGAACCCGAACCCCTCGTTAGTTCACTCTAGTAACTGATCGTGTTCGTCGTTCACACCGTAAATATTTCACCTAGAAGAAAGCGCATGACCTACCTGCATTTTGGCGTGTCCGCTCTGTCTTTACTCCGTGAGAATAGTATTCAGTTTCACGGAATTGTTTGGCGAACGTATTAAAGTGGGCACATGTTGTGTGTCACCACGGTTTGTAATTAGTTTTTGTGGCTAATGAATCATTGTACTGGGAAATTAGTTTATTTTACACATGTGTGTGGTATAGGAACTTAGGATTGTCCGGTTTGTCAGATTTCGGGAAGTGCACTGTTATGTTTGATGTATTGGATTTAAATTGTGGAAGACACAAAATGGGGTTTTGGAAGTTTCCGTAATAGTCAGAAGTCTGGGTTCATACCCGCTTGCTGACAAAATACATGCTGGTTCAACCTCCATTGAGATTAAAATATACGAAATTGATACTAGTATTATAAACAGGTTTTTTGTTTGTTTGTTTGTTTGTTTGTTTACCCTGAAAATGCCCCGACACAGAACGGAAGTGAAAATTTATTTCATTTTTAGAAAGCTGAACTATCCTGGGGTGTCGTAGACTATATTTTATCCGGGTACGTGAAGTAGTGTCACAGAGCGTGCCTATATACTTGATACGACTCTGCTTTTCGGTGAAAATTGATATGTAAATGATTTTCAATAAATAGATATCAGCTCTAGCACCCGTGATTACATTGAAGAATTCACGTGAATTTCAAAATATCGACGAATAACATTAGCGTCACGTATCATCACAGCTATTTTTAGTATTTCGCTAATCGACACGACACACAATTTATTTGATAACATTATTATATGAGTCAGTAGCACAAGCCCAACCTTTTTCTAATTATATTGAAGTGGACTTTCTGTTATTACCAGCATATATTTTATGTGAAAATTCCTATATCTACCTAACACGGGATAATTCTAGGGCCAGATAGCATTGCTAATGTCTTGCTCATTGACCCGTAAAAACAAATGACAATGCAGCTTCATGTACCTAATAATTCTTTCGGTATGCAGTGAATGGACCCATCCACAGGTTTGTTCAGCAAGCTTGATCTGCAATACGAGCATCATGGCCCATTTTCAATTTCGCGACCAATAACTTAGTGTATATATTAGTGGTCAGCATCAGAGAAGCAAAGTTCATCGTCCTCCGAGCCTTTTTCCCTGATGGGGTCGGCTATGTTGGGGTCGGCTTGCATCAGAGAAGCAAAGTTATTAGACTATATTTGTATGGCTTTAGCTTCTCATACATTATAATACTTAAGGTCTGAGCAATGGCCGATTTGATAAATGGGCTGCAAGTTCTCGGTTGGCTGTTTTATTGGTTGTCTTTAAATGGCGTAACTTATTCTTAGCGTTGATGAATTAAGAAATATTATAGACTTACTGAAAGACTAGAGCTGCCCGGAGTGGTCCCGTAGCCGGAGGAGGGGAGCGACGCCACCGACCACCTGCGACCATCGCTGTACACAAACAAACATACATTAGAAACACTTTAACAAGATACATAGATAAACGAAATTGGTGTATGGTGTTTTTTGGGTAAAGGAAAAGAATTGTCTTCATGAGGTAGCTTCATGAATATTGTTGGTGATTTTTAACATGAAAATATTAACCAGCCAATTAGACTAAGTACACCGACAAAATAAACGTTAGTTTTCTTAAAACAAACGTTTCTGTTGTCCGTGAACATGATGAACGTTTTATCCATTGAGGAAAACTAGTGGTTTATTTTAGTTCCTTAGGTTCATTTAAACTCAGTGGCCACAATAGCATTTTTGTATGTAATCACGAACACATTACATAAAAAATGTGATCATGGAAAAATATACAGAACATCTTAATATCTTCTCTTTTCACCCCAAGAGGAGTTTCTAAGCATTCGGCTGCAAGGAAATCTCAAGTTCCTTAATAAACATCCAAGGACAGAAAGGGTATATTTCATTTTCCTAGAAGGAACTGATGAGGAAATATAACTGTTTCCTAATGAATACAAACAACAAACAGACAACTAATTACGACAACAAATAATAGAATATGTACAGTACAAATATAGGCATGTGATGCGGAGGAATGAGGATCATGTTGTGAGAAAGGCGATGAGCATAGATGAGCATAGATGAGGATGGATATAGAGGAAGAGGACGACCAAAGAAACAATAGATGGACTGTGTGAAAGTCAACATGGCTAGAAAGAATGTTACTTGTGAGATGACGGCAGATAGAAAAGTATGGAAGAATAAAACATGCTGCGGCGAACCCAAATGAAAATTGGAATAAGGGCAGGTAGATGATGATGATGCACAGTATAAATATACTTACATATCCTTAGTTCTAAGTCGGTTAGACATGTAGGCAACACAAATTGGACATTAGACAATTCTGTTTCTCAATTAAACTTCCTCAAAGTGATAGATGTTTTGTGAAAAATAATAGTTATGCATGTACCAGTGCGAGAAAGAGACGAAGCTATTATGTGAGTAGCACCATCTCTTTTCGGAATATGATCTGGTGTACTGTCAATCTGGCTACACAGATTAGGTCTTAATTGCACAGTTTTCGTCTGCACATTTTTGAATGAACAGATTTGATATCACAAATATGCTTTAAGCTAAACAGTTGCCATCATGGCAATGTGCAATTATACCCAATAATGTATAGCTGGGCATCCTAATATAGCCTTTTTTTTAGGAATAAAAAATAACGAAATCTGTGACAAGATATATTCAGATAAGGTGTCACGATGCGTGGTAAAAACCTCCAAAGACATTTGAAGATTAAGTTCAAAAGAATGAAGAGATAGACGTAAGAATGTAAATGAAAATTGACTTGGTCATTAAGTAACTTATCGCAGTCCAAGACATTCGTTTCTTTCTAAAGAATTTGGTAACTTCTGATAGTAAAAATGATTCTAAGAGTGAAAAAGAAAGGCAGACAGATGTAATGACCACATGCAAATCCATGGCATGCAAAAATAGAAAAAGATGGAGATGCCGCTAAGTTGCCTAGAGCAGAACAAAATAATCAGATTCTGAATGATATAATAAATCGTGTCGATCATGAATATATGGATTTCTACTGATCCTATCTAGAAAAACCTGAACTTGTAGTTTGTCCAATGTCGCCGTACATGAAACAGAATGATATACAGAAAGAGGGAAGAATATAATAATAAACAAGATATAGTCAGAGCAGATTACACCTTCGCGCAAAATAGGAACCTGATGTAAGAAAAAAATGCCGGAATTGTACCTAAAGACCTGTAAAAAAGTACTACCGTTTCACCATTGTAAGATTAGCAGAGTATACCTACTACAAAAAAAAAAACAATTTAACTCAAACAAGACCTCGATTCCTTAATTTAACCAATATGGAACTATACTCAATCACAGATCGTGAGTATCGTTCTAATAGGCTTTCTTTGTAAGTCCCGATTTAACAGAATTTGTATGTGAACACCCAAAAAAACCAGAACTGCGCCCGTGATTCTAGTCAATGAGTCAGATGGCATTTTGCTTGGTCTACAATCAGGCAGAATCGTCCCAATCAAATCCCTCAAGATTTATAAGGGCTGTCCCAAAGTAATAAAGTAGGATAGCCTCCAACTATGACCTAAGCCACACAGCAAAAATCAACCGTTGTAAGCCCCTTTTCCAAAATTAGCAAAAAGGTAGGTTACTCCAAGATACTCACAGCTCCTTCCCTCGCTTAACACTGGAGGACAGGAGAGCATGGTGCAGAGGATGAGGATGATGCACGTGTGGCCAGCGAGGACCCTCGGCTGGGGAGAGGGGCCCTGTGCCTGGGGAGCTGCACCGACCTGACCCGACCTGGAAGAGAAGATGGGTTCTTGAGTGGAAATTTTGTTGCATGTGGTAGAAGCTGTGTAAGAGAACTTCTTCGCGCATCGGATACTAGAGGTAAGGTCTAAATATAACTGCTGAATGTCTTCTTTAGGGTATAAATTGGCTTGAGATTAAATGGTTTTCCGAAGGTGACCTCTGAGGTCTGTTCTATCTAATTGAGACATGCCATTGGTACCTTTGACAATGAGTGAACACTTAAGAAAACGCAATTTAACAGAAATACAACGATACTATTTTGTTTTCGCAATAACTTACAAGAAATAGCCAATTCCAATCTCACCTACTTGGAAGTGAGCCAAAAAAATTATATCATTAACGACATAGCCACAAAATAATCGATGCTTTATGTATATTTTTTATTTACCATCACGTTTCCACATAACGGCACACCATGGCAGCGGGCCCGTGGATGTTTATAGAACAGGTGGATGGACAGAAGTTTCACTTAATTATAACTAGCTTTCGTCAGCGATTTCGATCGGGTCTTGTAGCCACTGAAGCATATATCAAAAGTAGCCTATAATAGCTTTCCTCGATTACTGAAATATATTTTGAATGGGACCCGTAATTCCTGCCAAAAACATTCAACTTTACGATATAAGTATAGCCAATAGGAAGAACAATATAGAACTTTAAGAGACTTTTATGATTTTTTCTATCGTTATTGTTGCCTATCGTGATCTGTGGACTGCTTACTAAAAGGAAGTTGTACAAAATGGTACTTCTGTCATCACACTTCGATAGTGCAAAAAAATTAAATGGGCATTTTTTGCTAGTTTTATCAGTACATAAAACATCTGGCTGTACGGCTGTACCAATCATTACGTGTAAGGAGAAACTTGTTTGGTTTGGAGTACAATGGCTTTTAGATCATGGACCACGTGGAGATACTGAGTAGAAAGATTAATATCTTTACATTTATCTATACATATAACGTGTAGCTTTAAACGCGCAGAATCTCGAATCCTTAGAGAGGAATACTAAAAACTTTATGAGCTGCTTAGCTTTTACAGCGCTATACGTGGTATAAAAATATAAAGAAGAAAGGTTTTGATTGTTCGATTGCTTGTTTCCATGGTATAGAATTCGAGAGTACAGAACTGATTTGAAACACTCTTTCACTGCCGGGAAGCTACACTAACCCCGGGTGTAATAGGCTTATATTTTGTCCACGTTTGCACTTTAATATCTGAACTACCGATAAGTAACTAAGACTGCTGCTAACTAAGAGTGCTTAGCTGCCGGTGCAGGTTAGACTGGAAGCCCAACATTGTTGGGAAAAGGCTAGGCAGATGAAGATTTGCATTTTAATATCTTGATGTATGATTTAATTGAACTTTTTCTTTATTTTCAGATACAGAAATCACTTTACCTTTTGAAGTTCATGTGGTTATACAAAGCTTAATAAAAACACAATGAAAACGCAAACTTTGTGTAAGAAAAGGAAGGCGGAGACATTTGTAACGGTTCAAAGAAGATGTTTTAAAATAACAACCGACTTCTGCTTTAGTTCAGAAAGATAATAACATCTGTGTTATTTGAGACTTGGAAAATTGTACTTGTTTTATTTTTATTCAGCTTTGTTTTAAGTTAAAACTTCAGATATTTCATATATTTTAAGTAGACTTCAGAAATTTTTCGGTTTTGATTCAAGTGGTTTGAAAAGTATATGTGACTATATTTTTCCTCCTTTCTTACAAATGAAGCAAAATAAATGACGGAATATAGAACACTATTGTAACCGACTTCTTAAAAAAGGAGGAGTCTCAATTCTGATGTTTTTTTACGAGATTATGTTTCTTCGTTCAGCATTAAATTACAATATTATCGAGTATATGTTTACTAACGGTTATTATTATCAATCACCACACAGGTTATTATCTAAGTAATTAAATATTGGTCCCAATTAGGCGTAACGGATAAGACGCGGTTATAAGATAAAGCAATTAACTAACTCATATATTGATAAATATAGATTTATCTATACAGATATCTTTGTTACTATTTAATTAGTTACTTAGGAGGTAATCTATGTCCGCCTCAAAGATTGCTATGTCAGAATACAGAATGTATAAAAAAATCATTTACTCTATTTTCAGCATTACACAGAACCTAGCTCCTGCTTGGTATGTTTATTTCATAATCATCAAAAGTACTTAAACCATATAGATATAAAGTAAAGCATCAAATAAACTTATTAGCTACCAGATTTGAACTCGCAACATCATGCACAAAAGGCAGGCCTCTTAATTCACTTCCTATACTAACCAATTTAAGACAAGACCAAAAACTATATTATATTGGACGATAACAAAAAACCGGTCAAGTGCGAGTTGGACTCTCTCACGGAGGGTTCCGTCTGTACAAAAAATGACGTTTGTGGTATGGAAGCCCCTTAACATTCTTATTTTATTCTAGTTATCGTATTATTTCTTGTTAAAGCGGCAACAATAATACATCTGTAAATAAAATTTAACTGCTTAGCTATCACAGTTCTTGAGATACAGCCTGGTGAAAGACGGACGGACGGACAGACGGGCAGCAAAGTTTTAATAGTACTTAGAGCACATTTTTACCGTTTAGTTAAGGAACCCTAAAAACCACAAAGTTTCAATTATCCACAGCGATAATATAACAAAGATGGAGCACATATACCTACATTTTTTTATTACAATCTTCACCTTGACAGATCTTTGACTCCATGAGTCATAAGCCCATAACAGTCCATCACGTTTGTTATTGTTTTTATGTAGGAACTCGCTCTGTTATACATAATGCAGGTTTTTTTTTGTTTATGCGAAAAAATATAACAACGTTTGTTCATTTGTTATGCTTGAAAAGCTGTACATCATTGTAGAAGCTGGTAATGAAAGGTACTGAAGATTAGATCTGATCGCAGATAGCAACGAAAGTAAATAAGTTTGTTACTCTTCCCAAAACAGCTAAACAGATCGAGATATGGCACGAAAATATGTAGATTAGACTCTGAAAGACGAAAATAGGCTACCTTTTATCCGGATGCAGAACGTAGTTCTCTCGAGACACATTCGAAATCGATGGCAAAATAAACTGTATTTACATTTGTATCTCACACCTGTATCAAAACCTATCAATCAATACGAGAAATTCAAAAACACTAAAAAGAAACTAACTTTCGACACCCAGAACAAACCAGTTCCAAAAACTCGTCACCACAGCTGACAATATCCAAGTGGAAAAGTTTAGGAGATAGATAACACAAAGACGGATAAACAATAACTGTCGTTAAGTCAGGGTTATCAGGCGAGGCCGGAAGTTAACGGACATAGAGGCCGTTTTATGATACGATATAAAGGTTCAGTTAAAACAGAAGAATAGCTAAAGAAGTTATAGTTCTAATTGTTTTCCCATATAAGGCCCGAGTCTATACTCGGATACCTATTTAACTATAAATATCATAGAGTTAAAGTTTGTGAGGTTCTCGACTTTACCTAGTGATCTGGTGAATCGATTAATTTACCTATAGTGTTTCAATAATAGACTGCTACGTGCAGATTGCATTCCTGTTCGTGGAACAGAATCAAAGTAATCTACTACTCATAGAATTTTGCGAATCATTTATCTTCCTAAACATACCGTAACGAGAGCCGCTTACTTACAAACTTCGTAAAAACATAGTTTAGCTTCTAAAACATACCGTAACGAGAGCCGCTTAGCCCTTACCTTCATAAAAAATACATATTTCATAAAACCAGACACCAATAAACAAGGCTTACTAACAGATTTTCACTAAAGGCAAGCAATAAATCATGACTAGTTAACAACCCTGTATCGGTTTGTATGTAAACAGTAATAAGTGGACTATTAAACGGGCCGTGACGCGATACCACTTAAAGAGCTTAAGGCAACCATGTGGGTATTTGTTTGTAATTCTATACAGGTTATGCTCCAAGTTTGGTAAAGGGACAATTATAACTGCTAAAGAGATGAAAAAAAAGAGAAGTATGAAGACTTTGTTATCCAAATTGCCGTTAAGTTTGGCAGAAATTATCCTACCTACCCTTTCAAGCAAAAACGACAGAATAGATTTTGCTGAAACTTGGTACTAATATAGCTTATTAAATGTATGTATGTAATTAGGCCACTTGTTATCAATGTGGCGAAAGCAGATCCCAAGGGACACGGACGATACCACAAGCGGAATGGATGGACTCAGCAGACGTGAAAAATTCCGCTCAAAAAAAGTCACAAGAAACATAGAAATAATACAATGCGAAAATTCAACAAGTCCCAGGACAACAGTCGAGGTAGCTATATTTAACTTACCGCACATAAAACGACAACATGAAAACAAACCAAGACATTAGACATTATCTCATTTATCTAACACCTTATTAAGTCTTTGAAAGGGTTATAAAGTCGCAGTCAGGTCGTCTAACAATAGTTCTGCATGCCCTTCCATTCTTGCGAGAGTGGTAAAGCCGAGTCCAGACCGGTGTAACGTGCTGCAAGATTGTTCGAAAGTGTTACCGCAGCGTTAAGTGTTACCCTGGTATATAAAGGGCTTAAGAAGGCACATGATGGGTATTACTCAGTAAGAGTTTGATACTCGCTCACGCTGCACCCAAAATTGCAGATGGTTAGAAATGATGGTGAGATGATGGCAGATAGAAGAGTATGGAAGGAGAGACTATGCTGCGCCGACGACCAATAAAATTAGGATGAGGGCAGGAGGATGACGACACCCAACAAACAAACTACTCTTATAAAATTATATGTTTAAGGTCTAATTTCTTATAGTTGCTTTAAAATCGCTTTCATTATGTCAATGTTCCTTATTATGGCACAATATAAGAAGATTTGGCTAATATTACCTTTACTCTTATAATTTGGTTGGGTTAACCATAACAAGTCCAAATTACATGATTATAATAAGGATTGAAAATGTGTTATTCTCATAAGCGCATTTACAATGCTTTTAAGCCTTATAATATTCAAAACCCTATAAAAGCTTGTCATTTGGCTAACTGTTCTTATAATAGTAATGCATAAGCTAACTATGACACTTTTAAACTCATAGGAGCATTTCATAAGATGTCTACCCAACAAACAAAATTCCGCATTTTATATGGTCTTTACAAGAATGAACGCAATCCATAATCACTTACATAGTCATTAAATACTTATACTTATAGTCATAAACCCGATACCAACAAATCACTTGAGGGTTCCGTCAATGATTTTATGGAAGATGACAATGAAGTACAGGAAATCAGTCAAGAAGAATATAACGGTGGTGGTAGTGAAGAAGACATAAATTTTCAACTAAATTTGAGTTGAATAAGATGGATATCGGTGGTGATGTCAAAAACTGGGCAGTAAAAATAAAATTTCACAATGGCTTTCAGTGATCTATTAAAAATAATATAATCTATTTATTAAAATATCTATTTATTTACACTTTTTTTTTAATTAGCCTATGCTGTCCCACTGCATACACTTACCTAGTAATAATTATTTTTCATTGCTAGGTATTAAATTTTTTTATTACTATTGAGAAATGTGTAATAAAATTATGGATTACAATATTCACATTCATCTTCAATAAAGATCATAAATCAAATACTCTTTACAATTTTGACAAAACAATAGTAGCAAAACTTCTATTTCTTTACGACCAATCACAAAGTGTGAAGGTATGTTTGACAAAGTCTGATATTTGCAATGAAAACATTTTCTTCGTACGATAAAATGTGTCAAATTCCATGGCCATCTCTTGTTTTGAACAGTGAGATCTTCTCCGTAAATACGACCATTGTGATAATACCTAAAATGTAATATAGCTAATATTAATACAGCTAGGGAATGATGAAAGGAACCCTAACGGTAGATAAAATGGCGATAGCAGATGGAGTAAATGTTGCCATTACAGAGCTTATAATCTTATAGATTTCTAATAGACGTTGTGAGAATGATATTACCCTTGTAAAAGCGTTTAAAAAACATCATGCCCCCTTTAATAATTATTCACATTTTTACGTCAAACTACTCAAATTCAAGGGCGCGTTGATATAATTAACTTTTTGTACCACATTTATCATACGTTTGAAATTCCCACAACAGTTTTCTCAATAAACAAGCCAATTATACTCTCGGATTCAGGTACACTAAAAAAAATAAATGAAATTAATCATTGGCTCCTTGTTTTCTTTAAAATACTCGTTGACGCCTGCCAAACTGTGAAAAAATCACTCAAAAAACATTTGTTGCAGAATCTCAAACACTGATTTTAAGGCGAATAGATTTAAAATAGAATTTGTCTTGCCGCTATAAGTTTTACTCCCTTGTTGCTCGCCATTATAAAACATGTATAAGAGTGGTTGGCTTTTTAAGAGCAAATCCTTTTGCTTTTATAAGTTTGACTCCCTTATCGCTTGCTATAATAAAGTACATATAAGAAAAAGAAGCTGACAATAAAGCAAATATAAGGGGGGTTTGAGGTTATTGTTCTTGTAATTTGTGCCCAAACGCACCCTTATTAGCGTTATTACGGCTCTTACAAGAAATTTATTTTTGGCATTTTTAGCCACTATGAGAGGATTTTTTGTTTGTTTGGGCAATTGGCATTGACACACTGTCGATACAAAATTACACGTAATCGTACGTTTCAAGCTACATTCGTCTAGACCCGGCCTAAGATCACTCTCGTACTATATTACGTAGACATGTAATAAACTTGGTGTTTCAATGACTAATCCGACGTTGTAAGTAGAATACAAAATAGAAACTGCCTAAGTTTGTTCTGCTGCATTTTCACAATAGCAGAAAGTAAACTATGACTACGAAGTACAGTTGTCGTCCAAAAAACTTTGTTACTCCGAATTTGCGTCCCTAGTGACTATATGAAAACAAAACAAAGAGTGAAAATTATAGCTAACCTTCAGAGAGGAAAAATATTTAACAAGACACGACTCATTGTTAAGAAGCTCCATGCCTTCGATACTACCATAAGTCCACAAGGTATCTCAATATCAAATCTTGCTGAAGAGAAAAGGATATAGTCATATTCTCAACAAGCCTTATTACGCCTGTTACCGAGCGTATCATAAAACCATCAGGAAGTAATCAATGGCAAACACAACAGTTGTATTTATGAAGCTGGTATAGCATTTAATTGACCGTCTGAACTAAGGTTAAATGGACATTCGTTGATCGATTAGCAGTGCCATTAAGTCTACTACGCTAACTAATTGATGACTAACTATTTAATAAATGTGTGTTCGAGTAGAAAGAACCCAGTAAGACACCCAGTCTTACCAAAGGGTATCGGGTAAAGGATATGGGTACTGGGTTGAGGAGGTCTGATGGGCAGTCACTCCTTGTAAAACACTGGTTCTCAGCTGCATCGGGTTATGACTGGAAGCCCGCCCCCACCATAGTTGGGAAAAAGGCTCGGAGGATGAGTTTCGTTGGCGAATCGATTTTTTTAATGAACAAGAAACATCCTCCTTTTTGGGAAGTCGGTCAAAAATATTTCGTAAGTCGCTAATATATCATATTGATTACTTTATGTTCATTTACTTGACTAGCAAGTATAGGAGGATCACCATAACGTGATGTAGCCCTTTTAATAATTGACCTTCAATGCCGCGCCATTTTTTCTAGGTTTGGTTAGTCATTTACATATAGTAATTACAACATTAACTAAGGATGGCTATTTCATAACTACAAAAAAAGCGAACCTCCCAATTTTAAGTCTGTTAAAAATCGAAATAAGGATTTGGAATGGCTTTCTAGATGGCTATTTCACGATCACAAAGTGGAACCTCCAAATTTTAATGTGGTAAAATATCAAAATAAACTTGTGACGTCTTTTAGCTCTGATTTTACAATGCAGGCCTGTATTATGAACAGACAGTAAGTTGATATCTGATGACTGATAGAGAGGACGAACTCAAGGTAATATTGAGGTGACATGATGATTATATATACTACTTTGAAAGACAACAGAACGATCATTTACGCTGATCTTTAAATCGAGATGAAAAAAAAAAACGTAACGATGAGAATTTATACTTGATTTTGGGAAGTTAATGGCTCATTTAAAGGATGGGAAATCATCAAACTACTACGGTATTTGAGCCAGCCTATCTCCTTCTCCGTAGGGTCTACCAAAACAATTGCTCTCACAGGCTTGCGTTTTGGCCGTAAACTAGGGCTTTCAATACCGGTATTACGGGATCCGTAATACCGTGATCACGGATATATTATGTTGGTCTTTTTTTCAATACCGGTATTGACGAGCCAATACCGTGATTACGGTATTACAATCTTTTTATAATTTTAATTATTGTGGTTTGTTGTAATTTGTAATAAGTAGCAGGAAGTTGTATTAAATATAGATTAAAATAACTACGTACTCGTAAGTGTATGTACTCGTAATATTATTCTCACACTTCACACTTGTGTATTAAGCGCCAAACTTTTATCTCCAGCATACCCGCCCGCTCCTTCTTAAACAATCGGTTTAGTCGGTCCAGCGAGCCAAAAGGCGTTATTGTTTTTGTTAGTCAGTACTTAGTAAAGTGACATCTCATCACTAGGATGTATCGCCCAATCATACTTGGCAACGCTGCAGGGACCTCCAGAACAGACTAGATTTCAACCGAGTCAAAGGCCTTCTCAATAGTCCACAAATGCCATCAACCCCTGGTGTTGATTATACTCTTCGGTCTTCTGTATAATCTGCCGCACTGTGTGGATGTGGTCTATGGTGCCGTATCCGCTCCGAAACCCCAGCCTGCTCCGGTGGTTGGAATTCGTCGAGTCTTCGCGCAAGTCGGTTCGTGATCACTCTTGAGAACAGCTTATATACGAGGCTTAGGAGGGAAATGGGTCGATAGTTCTTCAGCAGGGTTTTGCTCCCCTTTTTGAAGAAAAGGACCCACAACACTCCTACTCCAAGCCTCTGGAGTTCTCCCTTCAAACAGGACGGCGTTAAAAAAGCTTCTGGAGCTCCCCAGTACGGGCTTACCTCCTGCTTTTAATAGCTCTGTTGTAATGCCATCCTCGTCAGGGGCTTTTCCATTTTTGAGCTGTCTCAGAGCGATCTCGATTTCGCCACTGCTGACTTCTGGCAGGTCTTCGGTGAAATGGCGGTGTTAATGTGGCTCTAGAATCCTCATTTCCGGGATCATGTCGAGAACGAGATGCATGCGATGCGTATAACCGGCCATATGAAGTTTTCCACTTCCGAAAGGACTGCCGGCACCGAAGGAAATGACTTCTCCACTTGTTGTGGTCAGCTTCGTTCAAGTCGGCTTCCTTCCAAGAGATTGTACGAACACCTTTGAACCCCCGATTCAGCTCAATTGCTCTTTCAATGTCAAGAGTATTGGAGCACCGGAGGTCGCGTCGTACGTGCTTGTTGATCTCTTGGTTTAGAGCCCGCTTAGCTGACGAATGTGACATGGTGGGTTTCACGTCGTTTCTTCATAAGCCCTAATGTCTCTTCCGAAAGCTTTGATTTCTTGCCCTAACGCTGCATGTACAGAATCTCGAACCTTCCTCCCTGAGGATCCGAACCACATATTCGTGGTTCTGGTTAACGTCTGTTGTGGTTTCCACGGCGGCAAATCGGTTCTCCAAATTTGACTGGAACGTTTCAGATCCTGAAATGGTTTAGAGCAGTGTTGGTCGGAGCCTGGCCTTCATCAGACGGAAACGTTCGGCTTTGAAGTTGATATTCAGAGAGCCTCGGACAAGTCGGTGATCGCTACCGGTATTAAACCTATTGATCACGGAGACGTCTATGAGTATGTGCCTCTTGTTCGTCATGATGAAGTCAATCTCATTTTTTGTCATAGGGTCGGGGCTATGATTGGACGCTTTTTGAAACTAAAGGATTGTGTTTTAAAAGTTTTAATCGATTTAAAATTAAACTCCGATTTCGAATTAGACGAATTCCATTTGACAATATTTAAAACTATTTACAACAGCCCTTTCTGTAGTCAAAGTAACTGTATTAGAAATTTGTAAAATTTATGTTGACGAAGTTAGATGGTCAAGCTAATGACTTAAGATAAAATCTTGCAAAAGTACTTCGAAGAGTATAAAGGAGCGACGACCTTTTAATATTTGGAGTATTGCAATATTTGCATGACCGACAATACCGTGATCAACGTGATCACGGTATTGAAATTTCTAATACCGGTATTGATACCGGAATTGAAAAAATCCCGGTATTTGAAAGCCCTAGCCGTAACCAATTTGGGTAGCATGCCAAGATTGTGGCAAACATTCCCATAATGCTATTAGTATTATAAGGTCAAATGAAGGCTCAGTCTTCTACAGTTCTTGATATGATACTTCTGGATCGTGTATCCGCAAATAAATACATCCTAGAAACTAGACTCAAAAAATATTGTAAATATGTACTTAAAATATAAAAGTATGATTCAGTCACGCGTCACTTCACCAAGTTGTAATACTTTTTGATAGGCCTTAAATTATTTTTTTACCGACGACAACAAGAAAGAAAAAAAAACTATTTCGTTTATTTCTTACGAAAATGAGTCTATGAAAAGCTTTTTTGTGCGTTTCTCTAAACTATTGGCAATCGAAGCAATATCTTATTTTTTACTTCCAAGATACTATAATAGAGTACTGATTTGTGTTTCATTTCATATTGTCATTTAATATTTTTTACTAGCATTTCATCAAAAGGTTCAAACCTGATGCAAGTTTTTTTTTGATCAAAAGTCATAGGTTCAAACCTGATGCAAGTTTTTTTCGTCAGAATTTATAAAGATCATCATCCTCCTCCTGTCTTTATCCTAAATTCTATTCTGGGTCGACACAGCATGTCTTTTTCTTCCACATAGACATTTCTGTAACGTCATATAAAAGGGAAATACAGTGCAAAAATCGAAGACAAGGTCATCAAAACCCTGAAAGGCCAAGCCCTTGGTCACCGTTATGATTCATCGCCTTTTAATATGAGCCGTAACAATAACTGTTTTTAAGGTGTTTAACAGAATCTGTGAGGGCAAATACTTAATTGTTTGAAATATATTTTCGAACATTATAAATAGGGGATACATATCAAGGGGTATTGGGTCATGTCAAAACCTAGTACTCAGCTGCATCTGATTAGACTGGAAGCCGATCACAACCTAGTTAGGAAAAAGCTAGGCTGATGATGATTGTAGTGACCAACTCCCCATAAAGGGGGTCACTGTTTCCCAAATGCAAATTGAATTTTGCCAAATTAGCGATTCTAATCCAAAAATTATCACCAAATCTGAATCAGCAGACTAGTGGAATTTGCATCATTTGACAAATCCGTCTAGATTTAAACGCAACGCATCGTCTGAGTATTACCGGTATTACATACTTGTTTATTTATAGTTCTGCGACTAACGGCGTAACAATGTGGAGATTCTTGGAGATAATAGTCCCACGATCATGCGATGGACGTAAATATGTATTTCTGTGCGCGTCGGAGTATGCTTTGAGATTTTTATTGCGTTAATTTTGGCGCGATCTTTACGCGGTTCTGTTGTTTGATTTATTTGCGAAGCTGACACGCGAAGGTGTATAATGTATCTGGCTGGTTGTGTCTCGATGTCTGTGGGTATGTCTGGTTTCTATCAGAAACATAAGGGCCAGCGGGTCCCTACCAATTCTGAATGCTTTATCACCAACACAAATGCCCAACTTGGTGCGTTTTGGGCCAATCCTTTGTCAAGCAGTCAAAGTTCTTCGGCTGAAACCTTTAACCCAGACCTTCTTGTGAATATTATCTGCCATTATTTCCTCTTCTCAATGTTACTTCAAAACCCTTAAAAGTAGACTTATAAAGATATCTCAGCACACAATATAAACTTAGGCAATATTCAGAAACTAGGCCGCAAGTAGTTACCAACTTCCGAGCCTCAACAAACCAAATCAAATGAGTTCCAACAGTGCCCAAGTGGGTGCGCCCAATTAAAATATTACGTCGACAATTATCTTTAACATTGTAATCTTATCAATATACTGGTATTTACTTTGGAGGTGTGATTACAATACAACCAAGATTTGGCACTTGTCAAAGACCTTATGAAATAATCGTAATTTTATTTTCTCTCATTTCACTAAACATAGGGGTACCTGACCTACCTTCTAGCTGGGGATATCCAAAGTCAAATTTATTTATTGAAATTAGGCTACTTAAATTAGCACCTTTGTACATCAAATTACATAGAACAGCATCCTCATAATCCCCCTTTTACCAATAACCAAGTTACTAACTAAATTTTACTGAAAGACCGAACCAAGGCCTGCTACTCAGTAACCTCTCTTCCTGCCACTACCAAGAATGCAGTCTTCAATCCAGCCTTTAATTAAAAAATTGAACGAAGCAGCAATTAGCACCGTTTCCTCAAGTACGGGACTACGGTTCACGCTTGACCTTAACCGTCACGTAATCAGTTACGTAAGTTACATAACAACGTTTATTGTTGAACCGATGCTGGCAGCCGTTTACAATGCGCGATTACTGTTATACACTTCAAGGGTATATGCTGTGAAATATGAATTGCACGTAAACAGATGAAATAAAAAAGAAATAGTAAGGCAGCAGATCGTCGTCTGCCTAACCCTTTTCTAAATATGTTTGGGTCGGCTTCCAGTCTACTCGGAAACAGCTAAGTAATGATGTTTTACATGGATTGACCCTCTCACTCTGACCTCATCAACCCAGTTACCCGGACAACGGGGTACTTCTTTTTTGTATGACTGGTGGACTTTGGTTACGATATTCTTCTCGAACGGGTATCGAAAGGTAAGGTACTCCTAGACATCAAAGCGTGGCTACTAGACCAGTTAGTATTCCTTTCAAAGAATAGCTAAAATAACCCTCATTATAATAAGTCTTCAAATCCCGCTTCGGGATTGTTCAAAAACTTTACCGTGGACGTAGAACATGGGCTCCAGGAAAAAGGTAGTCTGATACTCCCGTCTGCTTAATGTATAGCAGAAGAGGTAATGAGTTTTACAGGTCCTCAAAATTTGCAGACAAAAGTTGGTCATCAAGTCATCAGCTTAATAGTGAGGTAACAAGAAATGATACAATGACAATGAAAACCACATGTATCCCCTTATATAGTAAGTAGGACAGTTTTTTCAACACAGCCATGGCGGTTGAAGAATAAACCGGCCAAGTGCGAGTCGGACTCGCGCACCGAGGGTTCCGTACAAATCCTGTATAGATAAAAAGTGAGTCTCGCGCCAACCGTTCACTTTAGAACAATCATAGTTATGATTATTTTATGAGACCAAAATAGTTAATATTTTTTATTTTATAATATAACTAAAATAGTAGGCCAGTACCTTGTAAAAGTTATTTTATTAAAGTTATTTATATACAACATTTTGTAGTCATCATTCAGAAATCTGATTGAAAATAGCTAATTAAGGTCATTGGGCATATCTGACCCATTTTGTAAAAACTGGCGGACATGAATCAAAGTAGTTTTAAATCGTGGAGAATGGTATGACGTTTCTTTGAATATAAATATTTTATAAAAAAAAAGATTAATTAAATTCCATGGAGACGAATGTCCAGGATCGTTTGAAAAATATAAAAGACAAGCAGTTTCAAAGGATTGTACAGGTTGCAATGCTAGTTTTTATTGTTAAAGACTTTTCATAAAGAAGGAGGATGTCAATTCGGATGACTAGGATCTGATGAGGATCTGGAAACCCTGAGAAATCGAGGGCAACTCTTGAATATTGTAGGCACGCATCGAGTCAAAACCAGACATGTGAGTGTATTTTTGAGGGTACTGGTAAACAGTGAAGGTTTTTAGCTGATTTGATAATGGAGACTACAGAGAGTCGAGGGAATTCCTGAACGGTATGTTGCAACTACCACGTGTTTGGGCTTATTTTATTCGTATTGGCGAAGACTTTCCACATAGATAAGTTTGACTGCCCATTGTGGGATCGATAGCAAATATCAGATATAGTTATGGGAACTCCTTTACAATTTATAACGTAACCTTGTGTTGGAGCTTATTTTATTTTAGGTGGTGAGAATTCAGTACTAATGGGATCTTTTAATTTGAGGGATTAATCACCTAACGAGCCCCAGTTTCAGGTTTTTTTCGAAACTGCCTGACGACTTGTAACTGTCGAATTGTAACAAACTACTGCTAGAGTGTAGGATTCGGGGCTGCTGGCTTTACGTTTCTAGAGCCTTGACAAAAGTGAAATTCTGTCCTTTTCTTTTTTTTATAAAGTCGGCTTTATTTTATTTTGTAGCATTTTACAAACAAATCCAACTTCAAACATATAAAAAAGCAACAAGAAAACAAAAGCAAGAAAGAAATTAAAAAGATGATAGGTGCATCGGTCTAGAAGTCGGTGTCTAGAGAATGCATCTATATTTATTTAACCACCGAGATCTAGACCGATGCATATAAACAGTTTTCTTGTTGTTTTTAGAAGTTGTTTTTTTTTTGTGTACAAAGTTTTTATTTTTAACTTTTGTGAAAAGTTCTCGTCAATACGAATAATATAAGCCCAAACACGACGTTACTAAAACATACCGTTGAGGAGTTCTCTCGACTTTCTCACGTCTCCATCATCAGGTAAGCTCTAAACCTTCACTGTTTGTTAGTATCACCTGACATACATCTGAGAATCAAGTTTTAATCCTATGCATGCCTACAATTTCTGATAGTTGCCCTCGATTTCTCAGGATTTCCATCATCAGATCCTGACCTGATGACAATGGAAATAAACGGCGAGTATACTCTTTTACTACAAAGAAATGTTTTCTCAAATCCGTCAAACTTGGTCGTTTAAATTCCCCATTGAAATGAGGAAAATATTTGATTAGATTTGATAATATTTTAATATTTTATGTAACTTCAAATTTATTCATTTCGCAATTTTTCCTTTATCTGTACTATATAACGGTGCTTCTTGCCGAATTTCAAGATTCTGAGTTCACGGGAAGTACCTTGTAGGTTTTGATTCCCTAGCGTGTGACGGAAATTCGTCTAAGGTGTCGGTATAACTACTGTATCTTTTGATCGCGTTAACTTAGAAGTTTGATTTTTTCACCGCCTAAAGGGACAATAGACCTAGGTATTTGGTATAAATTTCAATTTGATACCTTTATTCGTTTGTGAGAAATAAGGTAGTAAGTTTCATTTTATTAAAATATTTTTTTTACATTATATAACTAAAAAAATGAGATTTTCGTAATTTTTCCTATATTTGCATTATATGACAATGCTTCATGCCAAATTTCAAGACTCTGAGTTTACGGGAAGTATCCTGTAGGTTTTGATTCCTTTGCGAGTGTCGAAAATTTGTTGAAAATATCGACATAATCGGATGTATCTTTTGATTGGCTTGGCTTAGAAGTTTGATATTTTCACAGCTTAAAGGGACAATAGACCTGAGTATTTCATGTGAATTTCAGCTTGATACGTCCACGCGTTCTTGAGATAAAGGGTCTTGACAGACAGACAGACAGACAGACAGACAGACAGACAGACAGACGGACAACAAAGTGATCCTATAAGGGTTCCGTTTTTTCCTTTTGAGGTACGGAACCCTAAAAACAGCCTTATTCGTAGACATTAGCATTTTTATATGGGAATGGAAGAAACAATGTCTATTGCTTGTCAACCTAACTATGGGTAGTCGTCTTAATTGACGGATTAAACATGATGAAGAATTTTCACGTGATAACAAGATAAATGACAGAAAAGATGGAAGAATATTTCAGATGCATACATGTAGGGATTTTGACAAATTCCAAAATACCTATCTTTTTAGTTTTGCGTTTAGTTTAGTGTTCAGACCAATCAAAGCAGCAGACAGTCATGTAGCTACTGAACAGAACTTGCAGTCTTGAAAGAAGCATTACAAAATTCTGTAGCATCGTTGGCTATTTGACTTCTTTTTTGGAAGTGTTTGGTCACACATCCGTAAGACATGTAACCTTCTCCAATCTGTCAATATAGTTCATACTCCCACATTGAGTGGCAATTAATAATGTTACAATAACCGCAAATCACCCAGATGTTTCCAGATTTATCACGTTATAATTCAGGGTCGATGTGTTAATAACATGGAACATGTGCGTCTGCGCAAGTGCGCATACACCGTGACAACACTGCTACCGTGGAAGTAATACCATACGACTTGTATAGTAAAGGTTATGTATAGATATAACGAGTATTTTTTCTATTTATAGGAAGAGTTTCAATCGCCTCCAACAGGTATCTGTGGAAATCTAAGGGGGAGGACTATGTTCAGCAGTGGACGTCCTACGGCTGAGATGATGATAATGATGAGGAAGAGTTTCTGAGACAATTAACAAAATAATGTACGAAGAAGATATAAAAAATATTATTTCACGTAAGACGTATATGTATGTATTATTATGATCTGGTAATTTTGTATCGCGGTAACTTCACTTAATCTGGATACGTCGGAGATGAGTTTAAAACACTTCTTCGCAGATAAGACAAGTATCGACAGTGGAAGGTTATTTAAGATAAAGTAATTGCCTGAACACGAGTCTATGAGAAAACTTCTGCCAATTTAGGCACAGCAGCAAATTGACAAACATAAACTTGGAGATAAGAGTGGCGCTCATACTTTCGTGTCTTTAACGATGGGGAAAGTACGGCAATAGCGTCTCCGGTTATTTAAATACTCCAAGTAAAAACTACTTGAAAACAACCAAACGACTAGGTAATACTAATAAATAGGTATTATATAAGCCGATACGTTTCCTATTACGCGGTGCCGCGGTTACTGCAAGGACATAGTGTGTCATTGCGGTGTAAGAGATCCGGTCAATTGATATGTACGGAGATAATAATATTTTATATATATTTATGTACATACATCGTTATATTATGGACTACATAATATGTGTTACCTATAGAATTTTCTTTACTAAGACAAAGTTTTCTTGAGTAACATAAGGGGCCTGCACAAACATAACAAGGTCTCCAGCCTATTTTTTTATGACCCAAAATAGAGGTTAAACAGTGGGCCAGTTAAAGTTACTCTAAAACCTGCTTTTCCCTTAGAAAACTATAGAAACCCTATATCTTGTCCCCCTTAATCGTCCTTGACAAATAGGAAAATATCAAGTTTACTGCATCAGCTACTTACTTCCGCAATTTTATGGATCCATAAACATCTATAAAGTGTTCATAGCACTTCTGTAGTCGTCAATCTTCGCTTATGCTATAATAAAAAGGTGTATAATGTTAATATCGCGTATAATTGTGCATGTTTCACTAACATAATGACTAGAATAAAAACTTTTTCAATCGAATCATTTTCATTTAAACAGAGAAGTTGAGGTTCTCTCTGAGAGTACCTAGAAAGACATAATTTATCCATTGGCCTTCTCTCTTTTAAGATTAGAAATAATGTGACAAAAAACGACAGACAGACCTAAAAATATCAAAATCTGCTTCATTCCCATATAAAGACAATTCTACCTCTATTACTGCAAGATTTTCACAAAACAAATCCTAAAAAGGAGCAAGGAACTATCCGTCCTTTTATAACCTCTAAACGGAACGCAACAAATTAAGATTTATACTCCTACGAGAATAACGTCCCTCCAGTGAGTTAAAAACTCCAGCAACGGAACTTTCTCGAAACTACGTAAGAACGTTGACAGAGGTTTTATGAGGACATACGATACCCTTCTTACTAATAAAAGGTATACTATGTTTTATTGTGAATAACGTTAGTGTAGCGGATCTTTACTTATCCCAGCTAATATTATATAAACTGCCTCGTTGGTCTAGCTGTCGCAAGTGCGGCTGCTGAGCACGAGGTCTCGGGTTCGATTCCCGAGTCGGGCCGAAATCGCTTTGTGGGTTTTAGAAGACTTTTACAAGGCAGCCCGGAGCCTGGAATTTGGTGATTGATACACCCGTGCATCGGAGAGCACGTAAATGTCGGTCCTGCGCCTGATCTCTCTCCGGTCGTGTCGGATTTGCCGTCCCATCGGGCTATGAGAGTGAAGGAATAGGGAGTGCACCTGTGTCTGCGCAAATGCTTGTGCACTATAATATGTCCTGCGCAATTGGCTGATCTCCTTAAATGAGAACAGCCGCCGTAGCCGATAATCGGCTAGGAGGACATCATCATCATCATCATCATCATCATCATTATATAAATGCGAAAGTAACTCTGTCTGTCTGTCTGTTACGCTTTCACGTCTAAACCACTGAACTGATTATAATTAAATGTTGTCCAGAGATAGAGTTGACCTTGAGAAAGAACATAGGATAGTTTTTATCCCGGACTTTTGAATAATTCTCTTGGAAACGAATACCGAACTCTACGCGGGCGAAGCCGCGGGAGGAAGCTAGTACGTTATAAAAGCTGATGAGTTTGTATGTTTGAACCCCTCAGGTCCTGGTTACGGCCCTTTATCGTCCCCCTGCTGGACACAGGCTTCCTCTCACACGGAGAAGGATTGAGCGTTAATCACCACGCTTGCTCAATGCGGGTTGGTGATTTCAGACTATATAGTCCTCCTATTTTCAAAAAAGGTATGTAAGTGTTAGAAATCCCAATTATCGAGGAAGGGTATTAGACTACGTTTTAGCCAGTTTATGCGAAGTTGTTCACACGATGCGAGTGACACCGGTGACGGAAGCAGTTCAGTATTATATAATGACGTGACAGAGTTTGTATTATGACATTCATTTACATTTCCTCTCAATAGTCTCAATGAGACTTTGATTCACAGGTACACTATCTTTAAGCATTTAGAGTAGATATAATTAGTTAGTGATAGCTAAAGCAACATAAGATTGGAAGAATTTGCATTGTCTTCCGTTTTTTGCTATCATTACTTCCTCGCGCGCTCAATCTCAGCTCAATTTCTATCAATCTTTATAACCATTGCTCATTAAGGTAATCTAATCTTCGATTCATTTTCCCAAGAACTTGTTATCGAATTGATTAACTGTTCTCGTAAACCCACACGATCATTGTCATTAATAATATGGATAAAATTCGCGAAAGTCACTTTCGCTATCTATTCGAGGAATTGTTTTGAGTTCTCTATACTTATGTTAGCTTATAGGACGTCTACACGTGTAGAAAACTTATCAATATATATCATCAGGGAGTACGAGTAATTGTGCTACGCCAATTTTAGGTTGTAAAATTTTACAAGAAATTGCTGACAGTTTATAGGTACTTACCACGTTTCATACAAAATCTTTCAGGGTGATGTTAACTAAAGGCCATGAAAGGATACTCCGTTTGGGTAAGCACTTAAGCAAAGGCAAACAATCTTCCTACGACTATTTATTAAACTCTAAAAATCAAAATAACAGTTACTAAATGCATTGAATCATTATTTTCAGCAGTACTCTTATGTGTTTGTGAAAACAAGCTTGTTTACCTTTACTTAAGTGCCTCAATAGTCTACAGTAAGTAACACTTATAAGTAATCCTCACCACTAGTGACAGCCTATGGTGGGGGGGCGGCGGCGGCAGACGCGACGGACGCCGGGACACCGCACATGTCTCCTTCTGCAAACATTGTTGTGCTGTTACTTATGATTCTAAGAGGCTGTAGATAATGGAGAAAGGTTAGGGTCCACAAATAGTGCTGATGGAAGAAATTTGTTGATAATAGTGTGTTTAAACCAATTGAAAGATCTGGAGCTATACCAAGAGCACACTTTGGCATATTTTTTTAATTCTTTGCAAATTGTATTATACTATAGGTAATTTAATGTAAACAAACGCAGGGTATTTAAATGTTTCTTAAAAAAAAATTATATGGAAAAAGTATAAAAAAGTAGGAGGGGAAAATGATGAGAATTCATTCGTGTAGTATTAAAGCACCCATAAAAGAAACTTATAACCAAACTTCATTACTGCAGAAGCATTGGTCGTGGCCTTTCCCAATGTATTTAGAAAAAGTGCTTTATCTCTCATACTATAAAATACTGGCTCCTCTTTAAATATGTGTTCCTCGCAATCTATCCATTCACTATTTTATCTACGTCACTAGCAAAAAAGCCCTAAAGCATGACTGTTCCAATCCTCAAATTCGTCGTAAAAATCACATTGTTTCTTAGAAACTGTTTTCTTGTTAAGTAGGTTTAAACCTCGAGGCTACACCCTTTTGATCTTCTAAAAGTCTTAACCGCCTACAACAGCTATTGTAGGTTCTTAATACCAATTAATTGTGTTGTTCCACCCACGTCTTAGAGAAAATATTCCTAGAACTTCACTAGAGAAATTGTTTGCTTCTGAGAAAATTTAAAGTTCTCAAGTGGGTGTAGCTTTGTGCTTTCTCGCTAAAATTGGATGTAGTCTCTTGGAAATTAATTTTACTTTAGTATTCAGAATATTTTTTTATATTTCTTTTCGCATTACAAGAACTTGGTTATAAAGAAAGCACCGCAAAGTTGTGAATAACTTTTTTGCTATATTTTAGTTCCTCAGAGATAGATGTCTTTCTGATGAGATTGTAAGAAGTTCTTAGTATCTAAATTCTATTTATTTACTCATAAGTTTTCGATCATATTTTTTATGCAATAATAACACCACAATTTGTACCTAAGTAGTCAAAATAATGTGTTCAGTAATAATTTTAAACGCATCAAAATTCTTGTTCGAATCAAGTAAACCTGTAGCTTTACTATTTCTTGTTTTTCTATCATGATCGAGGAAACTGCATCGTGACTGCGTTTTCTACAAACCAATAAAGCCTAGGCCTTAGTAAGGGCCTTAGTAGAAAATGTTGAGACCTTAGTTCCGCTGTGTGAAAGGGATAGTGATATCTATACTCTTATGGTCGTTCCCAATACGCTATCTTTCTTTAGATTGCGTTATTATAGATAGATTTTTTTAGCGTAATATTGTGTAGTGTCTAAGCCTGTAAGACTATTATTTTAACCTTTTTGTAAACTAAATCTATACTATAATAGTATAATATAATATTATATAAATATTGTTATAAGTACATAAGAAAGTACATAAGGGGAGTACTTAAGAGAGTACATAAGGGGAGTATATAAGAGGAGTACATAAGGGGAGTACATAAGAGAGTACATAAGAGGAGAACATAAGAGAGCACATAAGAGAGTTCATAAGAGGAGTACATAATACACTCGGCGTCACAAAAATCGCACCTCTTCAATAATAAGTTTAAAGCATATCCCGCCAGCAATGAATACATTAAACCCAATTAATATTAGTATCAATTGAAAGCGTGTTTAATGACCTTTAATTTAACAACAGTTAGAATTCCTAAACATAACAGATCTCATTAGCACGTAACGTTAAAAAAATGTTGTCAAAATACGCATTACAACGGCAACTAATTGAACCTCCCTACAAGGGTATAAAACGAGCGATCCAGGTTAAATGTGGGTCATTCGCTATTCAGCCTTTGAAGTGAACACACGTGATGAGTTAAAGCAAGAAAAATACCCCAGAAGATGGATACTACTGCAGCTGAAGCCGCTCAAGTCATTGCACTACTGCAATCAGGGATGCGGCAGTGTGATGTTGCTCGGCAGCTGAACTTGAGTCGTTTTGCCTTTCTACGAGTGTTCCAACGCGTCCAAGAGACTGGTGGCTATATCCGAAGACGTGGATCTGGAAGACAACGGTGCACATCCGAAAGAGACGATCGCTTCATTGTTACGACGTCTTTACGTAATCGGTTCTCCAATGCTGTTGAGCTGCAACAACAACTGCGATCAGCTCGCAGAACTTCTGTAAGCGTCTCCACGATTAGAAGAAGGCTGCAGGAGAAGAAAATTGGAGCTCATAGGGCTGCCACAGGGCCAAAATTGACTGCACAGCATTGGAGAGACCGGTTGCAATTTGCCCGTGACCATGTGGATTGGACAATAGATCAATGGAGGGCTGTGCTCTTCTCGTATGAGACAAGGGTGTGTCTTTTCTGCAACGACAGGCGTTGAAGAGTGTATAGGAGGCAAGAGGAACGATTCGCGCAAGCCTGTATTCAAGAGACAATGGAATATGGGGGTGGCTCGTGTATGTTCTGGAGCGGCAAATCAATTGACGGCAAAACGAACCTTGTGTGTGTTTCTCGGACTGGAAGTGCTCGCGGGCAAGGGTCGCTGACTGCTGCTCGGTACGTAACAGAGATCTTAGAGGAGCAGGTTGTCCCTTATGCGGGTTTTGTTGGCAGTGGGTTCACGTTAATGCACGATAACGCCCGCTGTCACACCGCTTTAATTGTAAGAGACTACCTCCATGAAGTTGGAATCCCTGTTATGCGCTGGCCGGCGCGAATTCCAGACCTGAACCCTATTGAGCATCTTTGGGATGAACTGAAACGGCGAGTACGGGCACGTGATTCTGCCCCTACCACTCTTCAAGACCTCCAAGATGCCGTGGTTGCAGAATGGGACAACATTTCGCAAGAGACTGTTGTCACGTTAATCAGGTCCATGAGAGTACGCATGGAAGCAGAAATCATGGCCAGGGGGGGTAACACTAGGTTTTAAGTTGTTTTAAAGGACTTTGTTGTAATTTTTACTGATAAAATAAAATTTTCCTTTTTTAATGATTTGCATTAGCTCGCGTTTTTTATATCCATATAAACAAATAACCACATCCATTGATTTATTCTGAAACTTAAATAAATTGCCTTTCCAATGATACCTCATAATCATATGTCTACCATTGATTAATAGGGTTAAAATGACTTTGAAGGGAATTTATAAAGAGGTGCGATTTTTGTGACGCCGAGTGTATGAGTACTATTACATCTAAAACAATAGAAAACATAAATAAACAATTTATACTCACGACGTGAACCGAGAGCGTAGGTGCCGACTTCCCGAGCGCGGACCGGCGCATACGCACCAAGTTCGACAAACGAGGAGTTTTTGTCGCATCTGGAACAATACAAACAGTATTATTAGAAACTGGTTTAATTGATTTATTGGAAGGAAACACTTTTAAATCTGAATGCATAAGTTACGCTACCAGAATCGAATGCCAACGTCCTGAGAGATACTTACCTATCGTAACAGCGAGTGACTTTATTTTTTTAAGTGGCAAAACATTAGATCAGATTTTGATGAAAAAGTTGTAGCTAGAGTTTAAAAGTAGCTATTTAAAATAGTTACCTAATATCCGGGTGCTGTAAAGAATTTCTTAAAAACGCTTTCAACTGCATTAATAAATACTTCAGCGAGAAATAGCTAGAGTTCATTATAAATGTGAACGTATTACGTAATTATTCAGGCGCGTCTTGCTGTCTCCCACACGTTAGATTAGTACAATTATTCATCCAGTCCATGGAGAACAAAATGACTAGCGGACATGCCATAACGGAAAATCTACTAAGAAGGAAGCGCGACAAAATGTGGATGTTCGGTTCACGAGAAACGATACTGTCTCTGCCCTGTACTGAGAAGGCGTATGAGCCTTCTTTGAATCCCTCACATTTTTTAAATACCAAAAATCGTTAACAGATGCCTCAAAGAACCCGAACGCCTCGTCAGTTCACTCGTAACTGATCGTTTTAGCCATGCCCATTATAGGTACATATTTGACGTAGAAGAAAGCGCCTGTCCTACTTGCGTTATGGTATCTCCGCTCATCTATCCTTACTCCGTGATCCCATCTTATACCAATGACGCAACAACCGTCATACTATTTCTCAAATCATAAAAATACCCACTACATTTAAAGTGTGTGGTATTTTTAAAGTCTACGGAAATAAATACGGTTTATTTTTACGTAGACTGTCGTATTTCATCGGAGAGTATCGAATGTAAACAACTGTGGCTGAAAAGTTGAGATAGATTGGTAAAGCTCTTTACTACGTCAATTCTTCTTATGTTATCTTTCTCAAAGAAATTGACATGAACAACTTTCGATTTTTTGTGTGATAGGACCATTTTTATTTATAAGTAGACTGTTCTCTATATGATCTAAGCACAGAATCATATGGATCTGTCGAATTGATTTTCCTGTGAGATATTTTGACTAACAGCCCTGCCTGTTTCATGGTAAGAGTGGCTTCCTATATCTCAAAACATAGCTAGATTTAAATTCCCATCACACCTTTACTTAACGGGGAAAAACAAAGTTGAAATATTTATCTAATCTTTAATAATAACCATACAAGTTAAACAGCTATAATACATTGTGTATGGTAATCACGTCTATACTCAGATACTCTTTATAATGTACTAGCTGTTGCCCGCGACTTCGTACGCGGATCCTGTCCCTTATGCCAGCGACTACGAGGTCAGCAAAATCAAAGATCTAAATAGTCTGATATTGAATTTTAAGGGACCGAAGAGAAACGTTCTATATACGTAATTTTTGTACTTTAACAGCAAAAGCACAGCAGACTAAACAAAACGCTGAGAACTGAACCGCAATAGACGTGACCATAGGGATAAAAGTAGTGATTCTAATTAGTCCGCATTTGTGTGTGGCAAAAATATTACACAAGTATTATTACGTAAAAAAACATTAAATAGATGACAAAGTCGTGGTGACTTAGTGGAAGTCGTGGTGGTTTAGTGGGTAGAGAACCAATCTCTCAAGTATGAGCGTGCGTCTTTGATTCCAGATCTGGCAAGTGCCTGCCAATGCAACTTTTCTAAGTTCATATGTACTTTCTACGTATATTTTGGATACCAATGACCGTCATTTGGAGGGGATGTTAAACTGTAGGTTCCGGCTGTCATTGAACATTCTTGGCATTCTATAGTCCCGAGGTCTGGAAGAGACATACAATATAATAATGAGATATAACGCAACAAAGTCGGAGAGTGGGGGCTCGTGACGCCACGTCTAGGTATGTAAAATTTGTATTAAGCAGTGAATTCAAGCGTTGTTGTATCTTCGTTATTATTTGTTTGTGAGAGAGAGAAAAGAAAAATACGTGTCTAAAAGACGGACTAATTACTTTTTTGATTCACCATACCTATTTCATAACATTCATTTCTATACATTTCAAGTGTAGTATTGCTCCTGAAGTTCCACATCAGGTGTTCCAGATTTTCGATGTTTATACGTCAATAGAGAGTGCATCAGATTGAACCACTTTTGCTAAAACGTCATACCTCTATATGCTATAGTCTAGCTGGGCCCCTGGAGTTCCACATCAGGTGTTTTAGATCTTCAATTTGTGTAAGTCAATAGAAAGTGCTTATCAAATTGAACAACTTTTGCTAAAACGTCATACCTGTATATGGTATAGAGAAGCTGGGCTCTTGGGGTTCCACATCAGGTGTTCCAGATCTTAAAATTTATGCTCTCAGCTGAAAATGCTCATCACATGAAACAATTTTTGCCATGGCACCATTTTTGTATCTCTAACAGTTTTGTTGGTCTGTAGGAGTTCTGCATCAGGTCTTCAAGTTTCGAAGATAAATTATAGCCTATATGTTGACCAGGTTTAATACTGATACAACAAAGAAAAAATTATTGAAATCCGTTCAGTAGTTCGGAAGATTAGCGTGTACAAATCTAAGAAAATGTATACAAACTTTCATCCCCTATTTTATCCCCTTAGGGATGGAATTTATCAAAATCCTTTCTTAAGGGTTGCCTACGCCATAGTAGCTTTATGCATGCAAAGTCTCAGTCCGATCGGTTTAAAATTGACAAAGTTTCATACAAACTTTCATCCCCTATTTTATCCCCTTGGGGGTAGAATTGATCAAAATCCTTTCTTAGCGGATGCCTACGTCATAACATCTACCTGCATGCCAAATTTCAGCCCGATCCGTCCAGTGGTTTCAGCTGTGCGTTGATAGATCACTATGTCAGTCAGTCAGTCAGTCACCTTTGAGTTTTATATATTTAGATTTGAAAGTAAACGTAAGAGAAACTAACATCCTCTTAAGAGCGCTATTACAAAATCGAATCGCTCAGGTTTAGGTAAATTAGACGATAGCCGGCAGCACTTGCGCGCGTGTGCGTCTAGTGAAATACGCAACGCACACCTGCGGACCGCTACGCGGCACAAACAAACTTGAGACTTTGCCACTTTTTTTCCGAAATAGTTTATTGGTTTTATAGTTTATGAAATATTATTTGTACTGATGAATTTTATAACCTAGAATAGCTCGATTGAGTTACAATAAACAAATAATCGTTTACAATTTTTAAATTATTTAATCGACAACCAAACTTTTCACCATATTTATCAATTAGGTATAAGTAATTGATTTATAAAAAAACTAAAATCTATAATTCGTCTTCCATGTATTGTATCTTCATTTTCCTGCAACAATAAAAACTAGGAATGTAAATAGTTTATTAAAACAAATATGTCTGTCGCCAGTGACGAAAAATACTTCTCATATTATTTGTACTTGTATCCGATTGAGTCTGATAATCTAAATTAAATATGTTTTCATTATCCTGCAAGAATCAAAGATATCCAATAATATTATTATGCAACAGCGAAACTAACGACGATGACATTTACGTACATATTTCTATATAACCAACATCAAAAAAAGAGAACCCAAATCTATAACATTTTCGCATTAGAATATCATGGGCTAATACTTATGTATATTACATTTGAATCAGATCATTATAACTAATAAATAAATTAACTAAATTAACACTAGTATCAAAACGTGTTAGATGCGTAGGTTGCGCTATATTTTTCGAACTCCGGCGAGTTTACGCGGCGCAACAGCGAGCGATACGTCCCTCCTCGGTAAGCGCTTGGCGCTGACTAAAGTTGAACACCGCGCGTCACAAGATTTATATTGATTCTTTGCATTGCAAACAAAAATTATTTTAAAATATTGTTTTACTTTTAAATAGGCCATTTTTTTTTTCAAGCTTTATAACAATACCACCTTAATTATTAAATATTTTTTATTTGAATTTGGATTATACTTTCATAGATAAAAAATATAGTTTTGTACGGAAAATTGTCAGTAACTCTCAGTTTTATAGAATTATTTTTGGTGTATTACTGTATGAATTGTAATAAATTGGTGTAAGCAAGCACAAGTACAAGATATAGTTGTATCTTGAACATTTTTATAAATGGTTAAATTGCTATATCCTCGGAGTACTGAAGCATCAAAAGATCCCCAAAAGCAACATTTTATGAAACATCCTTTGCAGAGACAAAGATTTTACTGATGTACGTGGACAAATTAAAATATTTATTGAAAACAGCCCCAAGATAAATGATCAAACTTTCTTAATCTTATTTTTGTTTTTTTTTTTGTGACTATATCCAAAGCATAATGACGCATCAAAACTCGTATAAAACTCGAAAATTTGTGATAGCCCTCTTAATATGTAAACAGAGTAGTCTTTGTATATGTTTGGGTAAAACGCGTAGAATACAAAGTGATAAAGATAATTTCGATATAGAGCGTCTGCGGTTTTCTTTAGTGTGATTCATCACATATTGTAGTTAATTATGTCTGTGAATTATAAACCTATATTAACACTATGTACTCTTATGAAGGACAAAGATTTTTTACGGACTTAATTAATAAACTCAGACCAAATTCAAAATTTTGTTCACGCAAGGACCGCGATTTCGACAGAGCCAGCTGTTTTGATTTAGAAAAAAAAGTCTGGTACTAAACTGTTTTGTGCAATATTACAATTATCTTGCCCAGAACGAATGACTACCAATTTAAGTGAGTAACAGATGCACATATAATTACCTTCGTGTATCTGTGATTTTAATAGCATCAACACCGTTAATAAAATTGCAAAATTAAATCATAAACATTCACTAATAAAACTACCCGGTGTAAGCCGTATCTATGTAAAAGCAGACCGAACGGGTTATATCCAGTTACCTTGTTTACTGCACGTTATCTTAAACACTAGTATATACCTATGAATCACTATTACCGAGTATATGTCTAGACGTTGTTAATATAAAAGGGTGACATATGTAACGCATCCGGTTTTACACATGCACTTTACGTCAATTACTAAGGCATTAAGAATGCACTCTAAAATCTTACACTTCTACGATAAGCAGCTGAAAGATAAAACCGTTATTACATACAGTGTTCAGTTGAAAGAAAAAAATGTTCAATGAATCATTCGAAAAGTTTATCAAGCAAAAACAGCAGAACCAATTTGGATTTTTCTGTAATCCTCTCTAAGGCTTTGGAAGTATGACAAATTCAGTTGATCCGCACGATTGCATGAATCATATATATAGTATATATGCCAAAATAACTTTTGAAGTAGTAGGAGATTTTAATATTTTCATTACCAACCCTAGCTATTATTTATTTCTACACTCAGCTCAGCCCCCTAAAGTCGTAAAGGGATGAAATATTGCACTGTTATTTACTCAAACGTCTTATTCTGGTCATAAATGTCCAATAGTTTAGATGTAATAAGATTTTCTGAGAACACAGAAGTTTATCAAACAATTTGATAGGTTTTGGAAATTATTGCAACTACGGAGATAACACTATCAATACTGAATAACAAACTACTATTTGGATAGTAATGTAGTAAATAATAGTGAGTGTCCATACACATATCCGCTTAATCATTTAAAATAAAAAAGATTTTACAGCATAATGTTATGTTATGGAAAATATAGATGTTTTCCTGTTCGTTGACTTTTGGAATTGACCGTACTTATGCATACAAAGATATTGTTAATTAATACGATAAATGAACCACGTAATACCAATCTACACTGTTTACTTGCAAAGTTATTGACAAAGTCAAAGATAATAAAAAAAATAACGTAATTACTGCTCGCTCCCTGAAGGCCTTATTAAAATCTGCAGAGATCCGAGCTGGGAATATTTATAGTATAAATAATTAAATATCTCCCCTCTAATAGATAGATGAGTAGTGGGAAAACAGGGGGGCGAAGAGGTGTGGGTTTTATACTAAGAAGTACGGTGCTGATGCGTTTTCTCGGCGGTTTTAAGTGCAATTTCTATGAGAAAATATTGCGTAAAAGACTGCAGAAATACAATTAAAAACTCAACGTCCTCAGCTACTTCAGGAGGTAACAAGAAGGTCCAAGACTGAGACCACTGATAAATGCTGGTATCAGTTAAAAGTTCCCGTCAAATTCCTGGTCTCTTCCAAAATCAGCTGTTTTACACCTCTCACATGTAAAGCCGACAACGTAGGTTGCAAAAGGCTAGGTATGGATGATGATATAGCATATACACACCATCGCATTTTCAAGACACTACACCTTTCAAAAAGAGGAGAGAAGGTGAATGTTGTGACGTATAAGGAAGTTCAGGAGTTGGCGTTAGATAGGCGTAAACGGAAGGAGCTGCAACGACAAGAGCTGGGCTCTTAAATTGAAGAAGAACACCTTTCAGGACAGCAAAGTTACCTGACGAGAGCTACACCCAAGTACCAGGCTACCATAAAACGCAAGAGGTAAACAGAATTTAAAGGCACGGCAGGGGTGTGTCCGGTGTCACAGTATGATATAAAACAAGATAATTAAGTACAAATCCGTGACAACAGTTCAACAGTTATCAGTACCATAAATATAGATAAGACCAGGGGCGCGATTCTGCTAATTTTACTTAAGCGACATACGATTCACATCCGACGGAGATCCAATCACGAATCAATTACGATTGAAGCGTATGTGGCTTTCCCCAATTTTTTCTTTTAAATAAACGTTTTTATACTTTTCTGTGCTTCAATTATGAATCATATGGTCTGCAAATTATTGACGATTGCAATATGATTTTAGAGCAAACTACCTTATAGACCAAATGGCAGTCCAATCCCAAATCAATGTTATGTCATTGTAATACGATTGGTCTTATATTAGAAGCAGAATGCCCGCTAAGGTTAAAAATGCTATTGCGATTTAATTTTGACATTATTAACTTAGCAGAATCAGGCTGCTTACTTTGATTGTTAATTAAAGTCCATTTCTGTTCGTGCTTTATGGAAACTGATAGCTGGTTATTATTTGTTATTGTTTATGACAGGATTTTGTGGCTTGATAAATGTTATTGGTTCAGGCACTTCAGGCAAGTTTGCGTTATTAGGTGTATTGTTTGGTGAACTCAAATACTGATTTAAATTGTTGTTAATCTCTCTAATATTCATTTAAGTTATCACTACTATAGAGGACTACATTTCATTCCATAAGTTTCTTTGTCTACCTACTCCTATTTTGCCCTTCGATGTCGTAAGATACCTCCGTATGACATGTATCTCAATCAATAAAGTCACTATTTGATATCTTGTTAGCTATTGATTAATATTCAGATTCTAATCAACTGTCAACAAATCAAGAACATTGACAACTCGTTCAACCTTACTGTAGAACGACGTATATTACCTCGAAATATCTACCTACTCATACACACGCGTATAATATCGTACCTGTATGATTTCATTACACGTTTTTATCGAAGAACGTATTGTAACTATAACATATGTGATTTTCTTTACATGGACCACGTAATAAGCTCACTATTATCCTAAAACTCGCATCACGGAGCAACTTCTTCCCGTACCCGGATAAAATGTAGCCTAAGCTACTTGAGGATAGATAGCCTTACTTCGAAACAGGGAAGGAATTTGCCAATCGGTCCTGTAGTTTCGGAGCCTTTACCTACGGTACAAACAAAGTTTTCTCTTTATTATATTAAAAGAAGTATAGATGAATCAAAAAGCTAGTTTCAAAATCATAAAACCCATCTTTGTTCATAAAATACTTTAGCTCAAGAATTTCTTTTTCACATCACGACGCAGATGGCCCGATTAGACGCCGTTTGGTCAAAGGTTCGTTCAGATACTCCAACAAAATTACTTGATGCTGTGATTACAGATGACTTAGTTAGATTACTTTGGATACAGTACAGATAAACTGCGGCAACTTCTTTCACAATATTGAGCTGTTTTTTTTTTTGTGTTTTAGTTCTTTGTATGTTTCATTGTTGTCTTGAACAAGGGTTCTCTGATTTAAAACTGATTTTTACAACCCGTTTTCCCGTGGTTTCACCCGCGTGCCGGGGGAAGTTCTTCCCGTACCCGGATAAAATATGGCCTGTGTTGCTCGGGTAAAATGTAGCTTTACAATCGCAAAAGATTTTTTCTAATCGTTTCAGTAGTTTCGGAATCCCTCTACCAAACAAACAAAATAATGTTTCTTCTTTATTATATTAGTATGGATTACTTAAATAAACAAGGAGCTATTGTTTACATAGCATATTATATTCACTACATTAGTTAACAACTATATGTATATATCTATGCATTGGCCTAAGTTAAAATCAAATCCCTAAAGGAAATGAGATCTAGATTCGGATATGAGAGACATTTTCATTTCCGAAATCGATACAAATCTCTCTAGAAGAATATCGATATACAATATTTTTCTTGATTATTGAGTGCAACGAAAAACATATAAAGTTACGATTGAGTAACCGGTTAGATATTTTACATTAATTAAGTAATAAATTACTTAATATGCCTAGGTAATTATTATGAGTCGCAACATTAATTTTTAAATATATGTACATATTACATGTTTTATAGAGCTTAGACCCGATTTTTTTTGGATCAATAACTATCATACATAGTATGTGTAATTATATTAAAATTATGCATTAGGTAAAAAACTCGTATTTTGTCATTTGTACATACATAAACGTAACTTTGCAAAATTCTGTGTGGCTGTCATTTGAACATCTTTGGCAGTCGTTATTGGTAATCAGAAGCCAGTCTTACCAAGAGGGTTGCCTGGGTAACTGGCTTGAGGAGGTCAGATAGGCAGTCGCTCTTTGCGAAACACTCGGCTGAAGCCGGTTAAACTGGGAGTCGACCCCAACATAGTTGGGAAAAAGCTGGGCAGATACAATAAGACCCGATTTTTTATTGATAAAGTAACTTAATCGTGTTTACTGCAAGTAACGACTTAAAGCTAACTTTGTTAAGCTAGCAATAATCACCTAACTGTGACCGCGACCGTAATTTCAAATTATTATCTTAACGGACACACTTTATAATTATACACAATATGAGTTATCAACTAATTAGAGCTGAGATTTTATCTAAGAATTTATAAATAGTCGTATCATTAGGAAAAGACGAGTGGAGGAGAATAGACTTTCTCGCGACTGCATAGGGTTGCTTTTGGAAAATTAGAGAAGATAAATCATATGTTTATTAAGAGCTTATCTATTAATTAATGCTAGACGAATCATAATAATGATAACTGAGTCAACAACAGCTCTGAATGTAGGATGTTTACAAAGTCGACTTGGATACAAAAACATTCACCGTCTTACCACAAAAACTTTTTAACGTCAGTTTAAGACTTGTTTAAAAAAATGACAAATTATGACGTTGACATATGGTTCATTTTGGAGCCACATTTTTTTAGACAAGTGTTAAACAGTGGTTAAAGTTTTTGTAGTAAGGAGATTAGATTTTACCCTGTGTATCACATTATTTTTTCTGCAGCTATGTAATAGTTCAGATCCTAACTGGATATAAAAAATCGAAATTTGCATTATTTTTTTTTAAATGAGGAAGACCGAGCCGCAGTGACAAGCTATGTATTCACATATGCTGAGATAGTGAGTATAATAACTTCCTATAACTGAAAGAATGTCTGGAACCTATCCAGCAGTTCCAGAGATAACCCAAAACACACAACAATAATCTCATCAAAACATTCCTAAACTTTCCTACATCAGAGAATTTTACGTCTTAAATATACATTTTTGGTCCGGAATAAGAGACTTATCTCAAAAATATCTAGACTCAAGATTAAAATATTAATAAGCTAGTTACAAAACTCACGTGTATACTAAAACTAGTAACTAGTATCAAAATACACGGCACGTGGGTAAGTGGGCATCCATCCAAAAGTTGTTCACCCACAGCTTTTATATTACAATCGTAAGAAAACAGTTTACGTCGTGTTTTTCCAGCACTTGGGTAAATTATGTTCGTGTAGTAATATCAGTCTGTCTATTTTTACGAGCTTTTATTTTACGCGTCGTCTGAAAATTTGAAATATTTTGACTAGACTAGATGTTTAGAAATATTAAATCTGTACCGTTCTATCCTGCAAAAAAGTTTTCGGATAAGAAATTAAATTACGTTTTTCCTTACATGCCAGTCACAGTTTGTAATCTCGGAAAATTGTCTATATTGAAAAAAAAAAACAAAGTAAACCTTTTTGTGCCTTGTTTGTTTTCGAGACTTACAAGTTACGTTACTATACGTCTAACGATTCAAATAATAAACCAACAATCGATTACAAACGTTTATCAAAGAAACCAATAAGCGAACAATATTGTCCTTTGTTTACATAATTCCCACATATAATATCTACCTTTAACGAACCATTTGCAACAAACGGTAATCATGCATGGTAAATACATACGGAGCATTTCAAAATTACACGTTCCGTGAAATAATTTCTAGAAATGTCTAACTTACCGTTTACCGTAACATAATGGGTTAAACGTTCCGGTAATAAAACATTTATTGGAAGCTAAACTACGGGGTTTATTTGCAACTAGGTACTTGCTTTTTCCACGGGAACAACTGCTGTAATAATAGCTTGAATTACTGAGGGAGAGTACTTGGGGAGGTCAGATAGGCAGTCGCTCCTAATAAACACTGGTACTCAGCTGCATCCGGCTAGTCTGGGAGCCGACCCCAACATAGTTGAAAAAAGGCTAGGTAGGCAGAAGTTCAAACTTCAATCGGACCAATGTGTTACTTAACGATTTCCTCAATTCATATTTTAAAGAGTGTTTTGTTGACGACAAGAACCAACAAAGGTACTTTTGTACCTACACCATAATTATGTTCAAAAAGCAAATAATTTGAACAAGGCTGCAGTATAAATCTGTACAAATAAACTGGCAGAATATCAAGCAAACATTGGTGTCGAACGATGTTTTTCAGGTCAAAATATTCGCTTCCAGATTACAAACATACATGAACTGTTTATTACCAATAATAATGTGAATGACTTATAATAATTTATCAACAGTCTGACCGACAAAAGTTATCTATAGATACTATTGGTATAAAATAATAATATTGTCTGTATCTTTGCAGGCAAGCCTGATATTGCAGGCGGTCAAAATCTTTTTTGTTTATAAACACCATCGTCTCGTTTACAACGCGCCAATCTGATCAAATTGTCCAAATCAAATTCTTTCTATAGTCTCTATATACTATCAGAACTTATAAATTAATTTAGGTTGTGTAATTCGCTCTCAAATGCTTTTTGTCCCGTGGGGACTTTTCCGATCACCTTCTGCTAATATGACCATAACATACTACAAATTGTTAAAAACAAATAAACATAAACAATAACATAATAAACCAACAAATCCCAAAACAAATTGTAAATTCACTTTGTCGACATAATCAATTCGTAAATAAGGTACCTACTAAATAATTCTCATTGTTTACCGTTTACAAACGATACGACCTCGCTTTGTAGCAAAATGTAAATAAATAAAATATTATTTTGATACTAGCTTCTGAGGCGGTTTCACCTGCTTCACAGAGAAAGCACTCTTATCACCCGGATAAAGTTTTAGACTTATGTCCATTTCCAGGGTAAATGTCGGCGCTAAATATCATCACCATCGATTCAGACATTTTGCGAATTATGATGAACGGGGTCTCTGATCGGGGTCGTTTAATTTCTGGATTGGAACGCATCGAATATCTACGATTTTTCAATTGAAAAAGATCCTTTGAGGCTGCTAGTTGACCGGGCGCTTTCTATTCTTTGCTATCTGCTTTAATAAGTCTACATTACTATCCTTTATTAATTTATTAGGCAGCTTGATTAGGTGCCCAAGTAGTAAGAAGTATTAATAAATATACACAACACAATATGTTTCCCAGACTATGTCAACAAACAATAGATAAGTTACATTGCTTCCCGCAATATCAAGCAATAAACTATTCCAAAAGTAATATTTTCCTTAAGGAAAATTCACCCTTGCCTATAATACATTGACGTTTTCAATAAAATACCAAAATTCTAAATAAGGGTACGAAACCACTTGATCACATTACTGTGAGCCGGGGAAAATTCATTTTATGGAGTCATTCTTGCGGTAGACACTTTGACAGCGAAACTTTGGCATAACGCTTACCCTCAATGCATGTACGATATACGACACTGGCAGTGTTTCAAATATCTAAACTGATATTATAAAGATGAAGTTTATTTATTAAGGGGAGTAGGTAAGCTCGGAAACTCCAGATCAAACGGAAAAATCGTTCATTGTAAATAAATACGAAATCAGTTAACATTTCTAATGCAACCGTCTCTTATTTCAGTTCGCCAAACGCCAAAAAATTTAACTTTACCAGGAAAAATTCAGTAAGACTCCCTAAAAACTTCAGCCTATACTGCAATACCGTGAAACAAACAGCATATATGCATGCAAAGCTATTCAAATACAGTGGGCACGCCATGTCAGGAACAGGGAAGGGGAAACGTTTATGGAATGTAGGCCATGTGAGGGAAGCCAATGTCCTGTGTCTATGGTAAATCGTAAGGGTTTAGTATTTCTCGTATATTTAAAAATAATTCATATTTAAAACACATAAGTTTAATAACCACCAGCGCAAGGCTAGGTTAGGTTAAAGAAAAAAAACTAATATCCTTTAATTTCTGAAAAGAGTACATTTTGGATCTTTAATAATCACATAAAGTCACTTCTAATATTTTTTGTCTAAAACGACCCTTCCGGAATGAACTAAACAGCTGCAAATTGCAGATACCTACAAAAATATTGACCGTAAACCTTCCATCTACATCTAGAAAGAAAGAAAAGAAAAGAAAAAAGGCCAGGTGCAACATACAGCAGCAACAAAAAAAACAATAAACATGGATCTATGCCGTGTGAATTGACACTTGCAAACAATTGTAACTCAGAATATCTGGGGGCTATACAAACATTTGTCTCGTACGGAAATGAAACACTGCCAGTGAGAACAGTTGACATTTACTCAGGTAGATCGAAATGGGAATTGCTCTTCGATGTAGCTTATAATACCTTTAATGTGGAGATTAGATTGAAGACAGTTTAAGTAAGAGAGAACATTGTCGACTAAGTGCCGATCTAGATAGGAGAAATAAGACTTGCAGCTACAAAAAAAATGGGTCACATTCATAAACTAAAAAACTGACTAGCTGGACTCATTCTCTGACTGATCGATCAACGGATATGTATAGAAAAATAAAAACAAATGTCCCTAAAAGCCAATCCAAATGGAAATTCATTGCGTGTGAAATATCGCATCAATGTTTACATGTCTCAATGCGCTAATGTCAGGAACTAGGGAAAACTCAGTGTAAGATAGCCCCTCAAAGAAGTAGTTTCCTCAGGATTTTTTAACGACGTCAAAAATCATCAAATGACCCCTCCCGCTGTGGATTAGCAGCGGTGAGGGAGTGTCAAACTCTTACTGACTATAAACCGTCGTACCAGGGCCGCGGTAACTCTTTCGAACAATACCGCAGCACCGCCAGCACAGGCACCTCAGGATTCGGTAGAGAGAGAAGAGAGAGAAGCTAGTAAATTACATACAGTACCTAAAAATTCAGACTAACACAAACAATTGAAGATCCAAACAAATATCTTGGTACGGAAATGAAACACGGTACTACTGAACACAGATGACATCGTGCCAAGTGATTCAGATAGTCCCAGGAATGTGGAAATTATCTAGCTCTTAGCTTATTTTGGTTACCGTATCGTGGGTAATGGACACGTCAGTATGCAGTCATTGCGGTGTCAGGTTTTTAGCTTCTTAGTTTTGAGACAGATTTAAGTTGCTGGGGAGTTAGTTACGCCACTTCTTCTTTCCAGCAAAACATGTAGGAAGCAATGAAGGTTCGAAGTTTTAGGAGCTTTCTTCTGCAACTTTGACGTTCAAAAAGTGCTGTTTAACAGGCTTGTTTGAATAAATGTTTGAGTGTGAGTTATATTACATATTTTACACATAACTAAAACGTCCAAACTTATTACACAATCTATTATTATAATAATTCTGTCATCATTATTCAAATATTCATCTCCAAATGCATTATTTATTCCAATCAAAAACCTACACCAATCTTCTAAACAGACATTACTTCAGTAGCCAAGAAAAAAAAAACACGAACTTAAGGTCACCACTCACTGACGCGTAACGTAACTCTTAACAAAAACTACCTAACATTGAGTCGTGGGTTGACAAACAAATGCTCTACAGACTTGCAAGCGTGAATAATCCGGCGACACGGTCCAGTGCAGTGGGACGAGACCTTTAGCAACGAACTACGAAATTCATATTAATTGAGCCTTTTAGGCGGGTGTGACTGAAAGAGGAGAAAATATACCCAAAAGAAAGCTTATTTTGTTTTGCCATATGTACGCATAAAGATTCTTTTGCAAAAACACTTTTTTATCAAAATACGACTAACTATAGGGCTCTAGACAGACGGACTGCATTTCAACTGCAATTTGCAGTTGGATTGCAGTTGAAATGCAGTCCGTCTGTCTAGAGCCTTAGAGATTGGCGATTGAGATTGATATGGAAGTAAAAAAAAAAAAATAAGTAAGACCTAAATTACTTGAACTCAAGATCTGTGTCAAATACTGATTGAAAGCTGATAAAAACTGAATCTAAATACCCATTCGCTGCAAAAAGACCAAAAATAGAAATAGACACTACTCTCCTTTGATTTACGTCTAAAAATAAACCAAAGCACATTTCTAATATAGAACATAGTTTAAGCTCCCACACGTTCTTAACCTTCCAACGCCCACTCTCCACATAAGCTATGTACGAGTAGTTACATACCTGACCTCAACAACATTCTCTATATAAACTATAAAACTAGTCAGAAAGCAAAACGTATCGTAACTAGTTACGCAACGCCACGTCATGATAAGGCGACATTGAATTTGATGCCAAGTCTCTCTCTGTGTATCAACAGTAAGTCTGCATTTTAAGGTTAAGGGTTATTATTAATTTCTTTCTTCATTGCACTAGTTAATTATCGTCCAACATTAATTTTAAGTGTTCTAAAATCCACCAAACGGCTTCTAACGTTTAATTATAATAACGTTAGGTACAGTGTGACTGTTTTCTTGTCTAGTCGACAGTTGCTGTCAGTCAGTACAAACAAAGGTATTTTCGTACCTTCCCTTGAAGACTGACAGCTGTCTACTGCACAAAACATTCGGTACCCCTATACTGAGTAGCATTGGGAGACGAAGACAGTTTGACACAACTACGTAGCATTGTAATATCTCCATGGCATTCTTTTGACGAGGAAAATGAAAACGTTTTGCCCCATAAAATTCTAAGACAGAAAATCGATTTCCGGCTATTCTAAGCGTAATTAAATAGTAAATAAGGCAAACGGACAACTACGGAAACTATTAGTAATGGTATTGATTTATTTTCGTAAAGTAGGTCGGAAGTTACTTTAAAGTTTGTTGATGAAGAAAACATTCATATTTTAAGCCTATTAGAATACCTATTTAATAAAGAAACTCTAATTTAATTATAAAATAGTATTCATAGATTTTTTGCTAATACAGCTACATAGGATCTACTTTTTAGGCGACCATATATCGTAAATTCTGCTTTGTCTTGGGAATAGTTTGGGCAACAGATTTAGAAAAAAAATAAGTTCAAATACATGGTTAACACAAAATCCTAAGAAAAGTCATTATATGTACCACGATTTATTTAACAAAAAATCCTTATTGAAATAATTCATATCTAAATTGCAATTAATCTGATCCAACTACCAACGCAACAATTTCATAAAGCTACATTTCATGACCCTGCAATATTATTTAATCCCTCACAGATTTCTCTAGCTAGAACATCAAACGAACTTTATACCCCTAAGCTTAAAGCGCTTAAAACTAACTTGTTGCTGAGTAAGCTGACCGATGTATGTCACGTTCTAGGTTGCTTTACAGCGATTGCAGCTTAAAATGCTTGGTGCAACGAGCTTGTAAAGCTCTGTAAAGGAGTTACAAAGTTGGGGGATTATACTAGAAGTTTGCAAATATGATGATGACAAGGTTTTATTTAGTACATAAATGTGAGAATATGAATTGCAGCTAAATCAACAATGATATTTATAGCAACAACGCTACAATAGTTTCACAAGAGCTGAACGAAGATAAAAACAACTCAAATCAGCTACTGAAAGAAGTGTCCAAAATTTCAGAATCGTTATTTTACATACTCTTAGATTTTCGCATCATCACTGTGATAATGTAATGACAAATATATCTGCAAGTATAGCACGGTAAGAACTGTCGAATAAAACATTCTAAAGGAACTCTGTCGGATGAAAGTTGTCTGTCACGAACCCGTTATAGCCGCGACTGGAAACCATACCTTTCGATCAATGGAGAGCAATCGCTCTAAGAAATCGGGGTCGCACGCCTACCAGACAATCATTTGATGACTAATGTGATGATTGGCAAATACCACTTAATGCCAGGTAATTGTTTTGCTAATCATAATGTGCCTAGTAAGTTTGTTCAAGTGTTAATAACGTGTGATTTATATTGGTGTCGTTACGCCTTCCGTGTGTTGGATACGATGAAAAAATTGTTTAGAGAAAGCATGTCTTGTGAAAGAGCAGATGAGGACTTGTCAAAAGAAACGGTCCCTTGAGTTTTGTGCCCATAGATTATTTTCTTTTAAAAAGAGTGTCCATGGAGTTTCTTGCCGGTTCTTCTCCATGAGACCAACTCTTTGGAACCGTGCACCTAACTTTGACGTTTCGAAAGAGCTTTCATAGGCCTATTTGAAATAAAAAAAATTGAGTTTGAGATGAAAATTGGTCCTTCCAGTTTATCCTTTTCTGGTTTATTCTGGTTCCATATCACCTAGCAAGTTTGCAGCATTCATCACGTTTAACCGCATCATACCTTGACTTTGTGCCAAGGTCTGCAGTCAGTATTATGGATAGCCAGTTACTCTTGCGTTCGCAAACACTGCATTATCTCTGCCAAGAGATGCACGCAAAATAAATAAACAGCCGTCGGAATAATATTAATATTAGAGATTTATCATGGTATTCAAGAACTAAGTGGATCATGGGATTGGCTGGGCAGCTTAAGAAAGCCTTGAGAGAGTTAGGGCCAAAAGCATTGGACTCTAACAAGGCCAATATTCTATTAAAGTGCCACAAAACCCATCGGTGGAATTATATACAAGGTCACCTTAACATTCATAATTTTTAGGTCATTTCTCAATTTGGTTAGGAAACCATTTAGATTACATGTAGGCGATTATACATATTGCATATGGACTTCAACAGAATAAAATAGTGGCAGGATATTAGCTCATGGGTCTTATGAACATATGGCATATGATGAGGTATGACCCGCATTTTGGCTCATTGATTTTCGATAGAAAGACGAGCATCGTTAAATTAATAGTAATGATCTTGGAATAAAATGCTATCCTTTCTTATGAACAAATCAAACCTAACAAATTCATTAATTTTATATTTTCATGTAATTCCAATAGTTATTGGATGACAAATCTTGACGAATCTTGCGTATGAAAAATATAAAATATATCAGATTATGTTTGATTTTCAAAAAGCAGTTTTAAAACACAATATACGGAAGAAATAAAAATAAAACGGTCAAGAACGAGCAGTAAACAAGTATTATATCAACGATAAGCATCGCTGTAGCTGATTTCATGCGATAATAGATACAATCGATCCATGGAGCGAGAACAGGGTTGCCAGTAATAAAACATACATATTTCATAAAAAAATAAACAACCATAGAAATATACTGGCCATGACTAACTTAAACAAGCTAGATGAAGAAAGAATAAAACCTTTTATAGCCACACAGATTAATCAAAACTTTCACTAAGAAAAATCATAATTTCAATCTGACAGACAAAGTGGTGTCCAAAATGTTTTCAAACTTTCTCTAGGTGTGATTTTTGACGAGATAAAGCTTGATCTTGTGAATATCTATGGATACTGCATACATTTAAAATTCATAAAATCCTACTCTTGCCTATCATAATATAGAGGACAAAACATACCTGGCCTTTCAAACCTTCATCAATTATTTTTTTTGATATATAACCTAGTTTCTAAGCTCGTTTATAACACCAAATAAATTATAATCTGTATTATAGAGTTAACTCCCGCCAATATACCACCAACTATGGCTGATGGCTGGCAGCCATGTTGAATTCTCCCGCCATTTCTACTATCCATAATGGCGGCCCTAACTGGCCGTAACCTACATGCTTGGAGCTGATAAATTATAATCAATCAGCCACAATGCTGCGTGAAGGGCGCTGAACCGATATCCGAGTCACGGTCGGTCTTGACCAGTTTGTCGTTAGCTCATATAGTCGTGTTGCTGCACCTATTTGGGCATTGGTTTCCACATTCCTTATTTGTTTACTGTACTTTTTAGCTGTCACGATGTAAATTTCATTTTCATACAAAAAAATAGCAGCGTTTATAAATGACAAAGATATTGTCATCGAGGATTTTTAAGTCGATCCCTTTTGTGGCAGGCAAGAGAGCCCTCCGGGTTTCAGGACCACGGTGGGTCTTTCAAACAGACCCACATCTTCGGCTGCTTGGCTCTTTGTTGAAAAATTTACTCCCAAATTAAGCCACAACTTGATCTGGGTGTTTGAGGCATCCATGTTAAGAAGTAAATGACCCTTTATTTCAAACAAAAGCTAATTGGGGGTATTTTCCTTTAAGACGATCATTACTTGATTGCCAATCTAATAATGATAGCATAGCCTCTAATTACAAGAAGTAGCACAAAATAACACAAATCACTTGATAATTCTAAGATTGTTATCACGACTTCATTGTAATTCTACTTGAAGTTATCTTGGCGCCTTGTTTCTTTGTAATGACCTGTGAATAACTATGCGAACTACATCATCAATTGGTTTGCTTAGTATTTTAGTAAAAATGCTTGACATCCTTGATATACATATACAACCTCTGAAGTATGAGTGTGTTCTATTTCAGGTCAAGCAAGTACCAATGGAACTTTTATAAGTGTATGTATATACTTTCTAGTATATCTTAACAACAATGGCTGATTAAAGGTGAAGGAAAATATCAAGAGGAAACTTAGAACCCACTATTCCCAGCAGTGAGATGATAAAAAGCTGAAGATGATGATGACATTTACAACAGTATCAAGATAGCTTCGCTCACATATTACAGCATCATTACAGCCTTACAGGTAAATTACAGTAACGACATTCCACGCAGCATATTCAAAACATCCCAAATTAATATACTACCTTCCCAAAACCCGTACACGAGCGAAAATGCAACATTGTTCAAATCACACAAGAGCAGAAATGCTAAACAGTACATTAACATCCACCATTTAATTTTGCATGGCATTTGGTATGCTTTGCGCATCGAAAATTCCCTGACCGCTAATTATGAATGCTTCTAATTTGATCACCTGTATTTCTATGCTAGCTACCAGCTGCAATTTTAGTTGTTCCCCGAGGGAACTACTGCCTCCACTCGAGATAAAATACAGCATCACTACCAACCAGACTTAAAAAGGGATATCTAGTTACCGTAACTGGGTTGAAAAGCCCAGATAGGCAGTCGCTGCCCACTGGTACTCGACTGCTTCTGGTTAGACAAGAAGCCGACCCCAACACTTTTGGGAGAAGGCTAGGCAGATGATTGCCAAGTTTCATCCTGTCAACATCATTAGTTTTTGCATGAAAAAGTAACAAACACATCCAAACGTTTCTAATATTAGTGTAATTTGATGTGATTGAGCGCACTGAAATATAGGTTTTCAGAGCGGGTCTATCCCTAGGGTTCCAAAAATATGGAACGAAAGTTATGTCCCACGGGAATCGACGTACGGAAAGTTCTAGAAAGTTTTTGCAACCTGGGAATACGCCTGGAATTTCGGCTCATAGCAAATCATAATGCTAAAGATGGATGGAGCACTCATATACTACATATTGTCTAGTTTTTGGCTCCCGACCTCGTCCAAGTGGAATAAATATATATATACTTTTGACAGCATTTTGCTAAGTGGGTAACTTTCCAGATAGCTTTAGATTTTATATGAAAGCTAGGTATATCCTAGTTTTCCTCACGTGCCCAGGTAAATACTCACTATTCGCGAAAAAATATATAAACTCTAAGTACATATACGTACTCAAAAAGCAAGCCATTTAGTCATACTGAACTATTGATAACCAAGGATAAATACCTCGAAAAAAAGTCCCGAGTGTACATCGGCAAGTCCTGATAGCCAGTACTCCCGATAAGTACTGCGAATTTATCTAAAGTGCACAACTACATAACATACGAACACAATATATAATATCTAAACTGATATAATAGAGAGGATTTTATGTTGCTTGTTTGTATTCAAAAGCTCTGAAACTACTGAAACGATTCGATAAATTCACTGTCGTAAACTTCCCGAGAAACACAGGCTATATTTTATCCGATTACGAACAGTAGTTCCCACAGGACGCGACTGAAACCGCAGGCAAACGGCTAGTGTATTCTGTATCGATAAACACTCGAATCAGCTGGATCGACTACGTTCCATTTCGATATCAACCGTGAACAACGGAACGTTTTAATGGACTGATAATTTTATCGATATAATTACAAACAGTATTCGAGTTGCTTTCATTGTTTTGTTAACGGCTGACCAATTAATTTACGCCTTGGGATAGGTCACATTCAGAATTGTTGATTGAGGTCGCGGTAGGAAATTATTTTGTTAGGGAATTTTTGATTTTATTTGATTACACTCTTTTCAGACTTATTTTCTTTCCGTCACAATTCATCATCATCCTCCTGCCTTTATTCTTTTATTTGGGGTCGGCGCAGCATATCTTCATTATAAACCTGAAAGTTTGTACCTATCACCTATCTATGAATATTTGTTAAACTTTCACCCAAAAACTACAGAATAGATTTTAATGAGGCGCAGCTGAAACTGCGAGAGGACGCTAGTTTTCTACTTCTCTGTCTAACCTCATCTCATAAGTAACATAAGCGGCAAATACGTATACCTAGTCTTACATACAGATTCAGTTTTATGTTATATACAGCTTATAATAATTAGGTAATCTGGTAGGCGTTATCGAATGCACTCGCAACAATGTGACCGAGTGATGTTATCGATATGTCTGCTCGATTAGATACAGCCGCTAATGTTTATGCCAACAAAATGTTTTGCGCAGATTCATTTTTGTTTGTCATGTTAAAGTGTTCTAGGTTTTAGTGAAATAATATCATCATCGTCCTGACTTAATTGAAATGATTGAGTGTTTGATGGCACTCTAAATATTGCTTATCCGAATACTTTCACCAATAATGCTGATTTTGTTAAGGCACACAAATGAACAAGCCCATTAATCCATACCTTAGTGTTAAGACCTAAGGCACTACAGTAGACTGCAGCCTGATAGAGCAAGAGGAACATGAGAACCACTAGGGAGAACAGACATTTGGTTTGAAGAAATATATGTCGGCCTAGAATCACTAATAATTATCTTGGCTGAGAGGGGCTACTCCCCTTTATAATCCCTAAAGGGATTAAACCAGGCTGCTGTTAGAAATTGCATGGTGTTTAACGTACGTAAATATATAATATACTAAATCTGCACAGAGGTAAAATAACAATCTTTCGTCATCTTTGAAAGAACAGAATAATTTTCATTCAGACCACTAATCAAGAAAATTTCTTCATAACCAACAACAAACGCCCTCATTACAGTAATACCCTAAGTACAATCACCTACATAAGGTTTAACAGCATGACATCAGCCATAAGGCTAGCCGCACACACTCAATAATATTGTCAATGCAAGATTGTCAATATCTTCATCAATAAAATGATCCCCGCACACTACACAATATTATTGTCAATTTTCCATGGTACAATCTGACTCAGTCAGTAAAGAAAAAAGTCGTTGCATTGAGTATTGCATTAATTTTACTAACTAAAAAAAGGCAATCAAAAAAGAAACGATGGATTAAGGACTGGATGAGGAAAAAAAGCTGAGTTAAATCACTTTAATCTAATAAATGAACTAAAATATTGCCGCGCGCCCGCACACGTCAATATGATTGATTATTTTTCCGACCCAAATATCGACCAATAGAATTGCACCATTCGACGTCACGTGGTACAACCTACATGGTATTATACTGAAAATTTTTTGAATATTTTCTCTGGTCGTTGCTACGTCAAACTGACAGGTTGTGGCCGACATTTGGGACGGAAAAATAATCTCCCGAATACCACACGAGCTTCATAATTATCTGGCATTTCCCTCAAGGTTCCCTGCAAACAAATAAAGTCGTCAAGTTTTTCAGCGTGGTAGCTTAACAGTGATACCTTCTCCGTTTGAGAAGAGGCTGCAGCCCTGCAAAGGTACATTGCCACACATTTCATTCTTTTGCAGATTCCCGAGGACCATTCGATGGATACCAATGAACTCTCAATGATCACATAACTTCAAACATAAGATAAACCAATAAATAAATAACCAGACCACGCAAAAATGTAAACTAATCATTATCTATAAATATTTATCAGATACAGCCGAATCGAGGTTAAGGCACTAAGAAATAAAAATAAATATGTTAATGATAACCGCTTTTATATTACAAATCGGAAGATATATCGCAGGAAATACTACTTAACTATTAAATCGTTTGCGTAACGAAGTATAGTCGGCAGCAAATACGCCTTTTTTAGCAGGGGTAAAATCCTCATGGACTACCCTCCACGGGTCGGTGGAGGGGGTGTATGAACTCTTACCGGCTAAAAACTCACCCAGTGTTGCCTTCAATTACCATGTGTCGAGGGCACGGGTATCGCTAAAGCATTCTTCCGCACAGCAAAAATACGCCTTCAAGAATTCAAGGCATGTTTGGTTTTGAAAGATTTTGCAATAATTTGTCCTTCAAGAGTATTCTCTTAATTTTTTATCTGCCTATTTCCATATTAGTTATGGTCGTCGAAAGCGAATATAGGTTTTGCTGCAAATTAAATAAAAAAAAAAACAATAAGTTTATTAAAGTTTTTAGTGTAGGTAGTACTTGAAATAAGCGATCAAATCTTTCCCCTACATAATTAAAAAAACGGGAGAGAAGATATAAGAAGTTATGGTAAAAACACATCATTTTCGGTAACAAACAAGTCAATTTCATCGGATAATGTAGTTAAGTGTATACTTTTTATAATATATTTTTGATGCTGACTGTACATGCAGACATGAGGCATTTATAAACTAGCAATTAGGTAACATAGAAGGTAGAATTTAATTTCCCTTGAGTTTTACGTACCTACGCGAAGTAATAAACTGTAGAACTATAGACCGTACCTACTAAAATATAAATTACGTCGTTTTTGAGAAAAAAATAAACAAACGAAGTAAATCAAACAATGGGAAGGAAAACAGAAACTGTGAACTTATATGAACTTTACATTAAATTAAAGTTTTTAATTTAGCAATTCTCAAGAAAATTGAAACTTTGAACTTAATGATAATAAATGTAATTTCTTAAAAAAAGAACAACGTAAATTAATTCAATTTGCTTTGACCTAAAGAAAACTGCAATTTTCATAATCATAATATCCACATACGTTTCATAAACGGACACTTGATAAAAACCACATTCTTACGCCATTTATTTAGCACGAGGATAAGCGGGTAATCCTACAGCGAGGTACAACATGAATATTTCAATCGAGGGTAGTTACGTGTAACGGAACGTAACCTCTTGCCCCCACTGTCGGAATACGAATCAATGTTTAAAAAGCCTATTAAAATTCCTATCGAATACTTGTGTTTAGGGAAAACCAGCAAAGTATAAACTAAAGTTTTTGAACCGAAATCGGAGTGGTTGAACCTTTATTGAGTCATAAAACCTCAAATCGTCATAATGGTGAACCTCATAAATGGAAGATAATATAATATGTATGAATGCACTGTTTTTCCCCATGATGTAACCTTCTCAAGTTAACTAAACGTAAGTAATCTCTGAATCTATTGAACTGAATTTGAAAATTCTTTTACCATTCTAGAAGCCACGTTATGTATGAATGTCAACGACTCTATTTTATCCTAGGTTAAATCACACGAAATCCCTGCTAATATTATAAATGCGAAAGTAACTCTGTCTGTCTGTCTGTTACGCTTTCACGTCTAAACCACTGAACTGATTTTAATAAAATTTGGTCCAGAGATAGAGTTGACCTTGAGAAATAACATAGGATAGTTTTTATCCCGGACTTTTGAAGAGTTCTCTTGGAAACGCGATATAACCGAACCTGACGCGGGCGAAGCCGCGGGCGGAAGCTAGTATAAATATAATTTGAGAGATCTGCGACAATACACATTGTATTATTTGCGATACGACTCCACAACTCAATATGGCCTCACCCTAAAGAAAATACTAAAAGTACCTATACTTCAAATAAGGGAAAACAAGCTCCATGTTAATCTAGCTGTCATCTACATTTCTATCAGAACACCTTTCAAAGGAAATACCTTAACAAACTCGGTGATCAAAGCCAGATCGATTAAAAAGGTAGGTTAGAGCAATATCATTTAAAATGCAAATTCTGACCCAGTCATCCTGCATTGCTTGCAAAAGCTGTCTAATGGTGTACACAGAATATTTTATAAGGGTCAAAAAACATTAAAGGAGAACAAATCGACAAGCGTTTTTAGGTGAAATTGCATCTATTTGCATGGAATTAAAGGACTCGAAACTCGAGGGGCAAAGCGAACTTTTTTTTTTTCGCAGGAATGATAGTTCGTACCCCAGAAATTCGGTTTGTTCCCACTAGTTCTACTGCTTAGTTCTACCGTAGAACTAATGGGAACTTTTTTTCCCACTAGTTCTACTATTTGAGGTGTAACAAAATAGTAGAACTAGTGGGAATTATGGTTTTTATTGGTATTCCCACTAGTTCCACTGAACATTGGCAGTAGAACTAATGGGACATAATTTTGTTCTACTAGACAGAACAAGTACAGTCGACGGCCTGGGTGACATCTCGCCATGTCCGTGGCCCGTGGTTATCTGTAGTTGTGATTTTTATCAGAGCTCAAAATCGATAGCAGTCAGAATAACTTAGATTTTCTTTCATGAATTTCAACAAAAATTAAATGTTTTTCTTTATAAAAGTACTAGGACAGCAGAAATGAAGAGGAGCTAGGTGGTGTTTTAAATCAGACATTGATATTCATCTACAACACTACTAATTAAAAGACATTGTTTATAATAATACACATTGAATAGGACTGTAAGTATACAATAACGCAAAAATAACTAGTGGGAAAAAAAGTTCCCATTAGTTCTAACGGTAGAACTAAGCAGTAGAACTAGTGGGAACAAACCAGAAATTCCATCATTTTTGGTTCTAAATTTAAGTCGGTAGTTTTGATCGAAACATGATGCAACGTGACACTTATGAATGCAGCGAGAGCCTAGAGAGACTTCTTGAAAGTTTACCAACAGAAGATGAGCCAAAGAATGAAGTCATACTTAAACCATAGAATCTACTATTTTACTTTTAGTAACTTCTGTAACTCTTCTTTTAGTCAGTGTTTGACCGTCTAGACTTTTCTGTCTAATAATTCATGTCTAACCAATCAAAAGCTAGAACAACTTACAACTTCCAAGTCTGTCGACTTTCCTCAAACCAGAGTTCTCATAAAACAACGGGATATAAAGACAAAAGCAACAATACAAGACACACGGTCTGTTTCACGTCAACCTGTATAACAATGTTATTGCTGTGTGCTGGTTCCTGCGACCGGGTTCGCTCGTGATGGAGTGATTTTGCAAAACATTGTTGAGGGGCCTTAAAATGAAGAAGCTAACTTAAGATATATTACAAATTTGCATTTTTTTTGTGTCTCCGAGTACTTGATTCTTTGAAAAGGGCAGGAATTACAAAACTTACGCTGCTTTTTACCAAACTGCGACTGTTTATTTTTCATAATTATTAGCCTTTTCATTGGCCCACTGCCTCTTCTCATTTTACACCTATTTAAATTATTTTAGAAAGACCAATGAAATAAGAAAGAATCGTGTTTCAGCTTCAGTTTGTCTGTTTAACCTAAACGCACCCTTACATAACCCATAAACAGAAATCAAGGCAAAATCATTTAGAATGTAAATGTGCAATTAAACATTGGGAGAGAAGCCAAGTTAGATCTGTTGTCATAATAACATATCATCAAACTTGTTTACCTTAACGAACTTGGCAGAGGGTGAAACTATAGCAAAGCCAATTTCGCCAATTTTATTCAAATTCTTGGGATAGCTCGTACGTAACTCATAGGCATTATGGAACAAATTCAAGCGTCACCTCCAGAAGGAACAAAGGTGGGTTTTAGTCATTAAAAATCTGACACTGCTGGGGTAATGATGATGTTAAGCAATGTCCGTATTTTCTTAGCCCTCGCCAAACTTTTCGGCAGGTCGAGTCATTAAGCGACATACAGAGCAGAAACTAAACTTTTACGGAAACCATCAACCCACGTCTTGATCTCAACCACTAAAGAAGTGCCTTCAATTATTTCATTTGATAAAACAGCTTTATTCTCACATAATTATGTTACATTGTACTACTTACTGACCTACAGAAAAAGCCTACTTTCTGTAATGGTTATTATCTCAACTGTCTAGTTTTATGGGCGAAGATTATTATCTTAATTACAAGAATTGGAATGCTATGCTTTTGAGTTCGTAAAAGTATGGCTTTTAATGAGAACGCGGGAGACAACATATCTCAACTCAGACAACGAATCTCAGAAACTACTGGCCTGATTCTAAAATAACTTTCCAGTGTTAGATAGCCCATTTATTGAAGAAGGCTATATCTTTATATAAGGGTGCGGTTTCACAGCTTCCTCGGGACGCGGGCAAAACCGCTCGCAGAATCTGGTGAAATAAAAAGATTACACTTTTTCCAAGGTTTATGTTTGTTCTGCTCAACCCCATAAGTAAAAGGCGTGAGCATTTAATAACAAATAAAAGTAGGTCAATGCGTAGCCCACGGCGTTAATTGATACGTCACTAATTAAACAAAATATCAACATGTATTCAACTGGGCATTCGGCCGCGCCTTGCACGCAATAACTTATTACGGTATAAATTAATTAATATTCGCATGTTATTAGGTGAAATGCATTGTTTTCGTTTTGTAATTAATGTCTGTTAGTATTATTGAAATTATAAGGGTGAGTTACACCATTAATCTGCAACAACAACCAGCGGCGACTTGACAACTGAAAATGGTTCAGTTATTGTTACAGTCAAATGGTGCAAATCATCATAAAAGTGCTGAATATAGCAACAGTTGTTGTCAAAGATCTTTGCTGCTTTGAAGATAGCCATTTGATGCTTCGCACATAGTGTTTTGTAGAATGCATAGCAAAGTTACGAGTGGCCTTATGAATATATGCCTTTCTAGGATTTAAAAGAAACATACATTTGATGAACTAAGCCCTACAGCAAAGAACCAGCATAATACTTTATTTAATTCAAACCTCAAAAAATATGTGAACCACCCCCAAAAAGAGTGCAGCTGCAATATAATACAGAGAAAAAAATATATGAAGGCAGCTACTGAAAAAATTCTTTTAACTGCTAGAAAGCTACACTGTTTCCGAGTAACATAGACTATGTTTTATCCAGTACAGGCAGTAGTAGTTTCCAGTGGGACGCAAGTGTAACTGCTGGTAAATGGCGAGTATATGGTAGATATATATATAGAACTTCTCTAGAAGCCAGTAAGTCTGACCACCAGTCCTACCAAGGGGTAATTGGGTTGCCTGGATTAAACTGGTTGAGGGGGTCAGATAGGGCAGTCGCTCCTTGTAAAGCACTGTACTCAGCTACATCCGGTTAGACTGGAAGCCTACCCCAACATAGTTGGGAAAAAGGCTCGGAGGAGGATGATGATAGGAACTTCTAGCCTGTGGTGGCATTGGTTTTGTCTACATCAAAAATTTTCCCATATTAATAGCTAAATGAGATTTTGCTATGGCAATCATACAAAAAACCCATTTCCAATACAAATCGTTACCAGAAATATATTTATAAAGTTACCTACTAGAAAATATTTATTTACATTTGTATTGGGGTAAAAATCATTGACTTTTTCCTTATATATATTTTGTTACAATCTGTGCTTTGTTTCCCTATTAAGTTCTATAAGTCTTTTTATATGATTACTTTTATTTTATTAGTTTTTAGAGATGTATCAAAACATTAACAAGTTTTATTTTCAGTTCAGTCCAAGAACCACAGTTGAAAATTAGGAAAATCATTCATGAAAGCTACATAATAGTGAAATGGTGTGTGGTAGAAAGTTTATTTACTTATGTAATGTGTTCCTTTATTTCAGACAAATAAATAATTGGTGTATATTATGAACGGATACAATACCATGCTTTGGAATGTTATTCCTATTTACAATTAAAACCAGAATAGACCAGAGATTTTTTTTTACCTATTTTATTATTCGTTTTCTTAAGCGTAATCTTGGAGACATGACCACTTCAATGTTTTGCAATATTCAAGTACCATTGTTTTATAAGATACAATTTTACAATAAATAAAATTGTTTAAAATATTTTTAAATATTGCATGATATGCTAACAAAATACTGCACTACTCATTATTTGATCAGATATGAGAATTTACTCAGGTATCAACTTTTAACTGTTCCCTAATCATTTAAACAACTTTTAGATAATAATATTTGTACAACAAGATTACCTTATTTTTATCATTTTACTGCACATTTTTGGAATGCCAAGAAATTATAAGGTTGTAAATAAATATGCCATGGTCATATAAAACTGTTGGTAAAAGTATTCGTGGGGTAATTTTATCAGAGAAATGATCATCTGGGTCACAGTAATGCAATTTTTGTATTTCGCAATCATAACATGAACGTAAGGTAACTGGAAGTGTCGCTGTTATTATTTGCTGGTTTATTTGGCGCAAAACAGGCTCAACCAATCAACTGTAGCAGTTAATTCGCGCCCTCGCAATTAAATTGACAGCAGATAAACCTTGAAAACAACGAAAACCCCGCTCCACTCTACCCATTTCGCACATTTGCCAACCATAATATTGATAATTTCACCGACCTTCAGCGCTCTGGTTCAACGACAATGGCGCTCCAGCCGACGCCAGATCCTTCTTCTGTCCGACTTTAGGCGGATCAGAGTCCGAATCGTCGAACACAAGTGTCCGGACGGACTGGGAACATCGGCGATCCATCGTTCACTTCTCACAGCACAACACACAAATGCACTAATATTTCCCCCATTTAACACCCCTTGAACAACTTTACAATTTCACGGTCTATTTACATGACACCGTTAATATTAAGCGTGCGTAAACATTGATTAAAATCAAGGTATCCATAAACGATTGTTAATGCAAATATTTTCTATGTCATGAGTAAATAACGCGATACACGACTTCGCACAAATCGAAAAATGACACTTTTGAAGGGCTTGCGAAATGTTGCTAGCTACTAGAATTTTACCACACAGTGTTTACATCATTATAGTTTATGATCATTGATGGCAAACGTAAGTCCCTGTTAGAGGAAACAAAAACTATGAAACATATTTTTTTTGCGTTGAATTTTAGGTTCGTAAATAATTGTAAATGTATTTTTCACAGTGAAAATAAACTAGGCTCTATATGGAAACAATGCTAATCGCAACTAGGGTATTTTTAGGATTTTAAACTAAATCCTTTGAAGAATTGCATATCGATATTTTACACTAATATGGGGGGAAAACTAATTTATAATATGGCAACTAAAACATTGCGTTCCAGATCGTGGCAGTATTTATTATGTAGCATATTTTTGTAAAATAAATCTAGACACTCTATTTATTTTATATAAATATAATTGAAGTGTTTCTAGATAATTGTTATTTATTTTGTGACTTTATTTACATACAATTTACAATACATATTTACAATAAAAATCAAAAACTATCCTAGTAAAACAAACAACTAAAAAGCGTCAAAAATTCGTCCCCATCCGCTGTCAACTGGGGAGCGTGCCCAAGAGGCTGGCAGCATTACCTCGTTGGATCGCCATTGCTGATTCTTTGTCCGAGGTAATAGCCAGCCTTCTGGGTCACGAGAAGCGTCAACCAGCCGCCTAGAAAGATCTTTAAATAGAATGTGGGCATTCGGACCCCACGACCCGAGGGGTTTCAACCCAAAACGGTTCGAAAATATAGTTTCCGACAAGGCCACTATATTTCCGCCGCTTGAGGTTCTCCGCAGCCGCAGCGGCAGCAGCAGCACAGCACGCAGAACTTGGAAGGTGTGATGGCGCAAGAGTATCGACACAGGTTTGCGTCCCATACTAAAGGCCTACCCATCTTCCAAGGGGACTAACGACATGCCGTCTGGTCTCTTACCGTCGTCGCGTGCCAGGGCCGTTTGGTTCTAATTACAGCTGGTACCTTCCCGACGGCAACAAGAGCTCGACGGATAGATGTCATTTATGTTTGCATGCCGCGCAATACGGCCCGCACTGCGGCATGCATTACAGGCCGTGGTGTCCCGAGGCTGGTGACAGCCTCACCACAGTGGCAGCGATGTGGGGAGGCAGTGCACAACATTGAAGTGTTTCTATGTAATATTTAAATACATCTCGTGCACATATCCATATTTAATACCCGGTATAAACTATCAAATATTTTTTTACACATTTTTATCCGCGTGTCTTTTTGAGATCCAGGCTAAATCTCAGTATAAGGCTAGACTGATTAAGGTGAGACTTTCAGAAGCAAATAGCTGATGTTAACAATGAGTTACTGAGGCTACTTTTTACCTGGCAGAAGGAAAATTGATCCCCAAAGGACGCGTGCGGAAACCAAGGCGTTACAAGAGGGGGAAGTGTTAAAACAAGTTTGTGAAAGCATAACATGTAAAAAATGAAGTTACCTACTATGTGGCACTAAAAACAATAAACGTTTTTTTTTGAAAAAAGGACGAAAACTTTTCTTTAACTTCCTTTTGATGTTTTGAATCCTTTTTCTTATTATTTTTGAATAATTACTTCTTTTTGGAAGAGGACGACGCAATGCTAAAGAACTTGAATATGTTCACTGCGACCCATATTTTTATTACTGGCATTACAGTCAAATTAACAGGTGTAAAATCCTCCATCCTTATTTTTTTTCAATTATGATCAGCGCCATCTCACGGCTATAATAGGTAAATGTGGTACAGGTTAGTATACATATGGAAAAAAGGCTTGTAACTGACATTCTTAATGTTGCCAATTTACATCACAGAAGTCACTAAAATTTTAAATAGTTATTGATTTTCGGCTATATTTACTGCATTATTTGACGAGATATTAAACTACCAATTCATTTCAATAAACATATTTCCGAAAAAATTTAAAATAAACAGTAAAAAAAATTGGTACATTGCGCCATCTATTGGCCAAATTTGTTTAAATTTGACATATTCCGTCAAAAGAAACGGAAAAGAAACGAGTGTGCGTCGCCTCGGGTAGATATCAGTTGAATTATTCGGCTAAAATGCCCTGGCACGGGCATACGTAGTCGTCGGTCCGCCATTACGACGCAGCCGAGACACGTTCGTCGTATTTAGTTAAATATTTTCGTTTATAAATGAGTAATAACGCTCATGAACTAGTAATCGACTTCTGAATGCGTTGGTATAACAATTACAATGTAAGTTTCAGAGTTTTGATGATCGTAAGTCCGATAAACTAGCCGAGATACGAACGGTCCACGAGCCCATGACACCCTGATTCGAGTGTTGCGATTCGGACACTCGCGAGGTATGTCCTCGGGAGTGCCTTGTGCTGTGCTAAGATCACGAGATGTGTTGATAACCGTACAAACAATAAATCGTGAGTATAGTTGCGGATCTGCGGGAGCGGGAAACGGACCGTGTGGATACGTGAGCGTGCGAGGTTAGAGGGGCCACTGACGTCGCCAGCCCCGCAGCCCGTACCCTCCGTCCCTAGTGCCAAAAATTTTGCAATGTGAAAGTATGGGAATTGTGGCCACGCGCGACCTTTCCCGGTTTATCTTCTCCGTTGGTGTGACTAAGCGACGGGGCTGCTGCAAATATGTGTTTTTTTTACTGATTGACCTTACGTACGTGAGTACAAACGTAGCTATAGGTGTAACGGCGGCACCTGGCGCCCCGCGTGCCGTATGCTGCTCCTCATCACACTGTTGCCTCCTCGTAGCTCGTGTTTGAAGCCTGTTCTCACTTGGTGGTTAAGCAATAAGCAATAGTTCGGTACTTTAGTGGTTATTTAGCAGACTCGTGTTATTTAGCTGGCTTCAGACTGTTGCTAAGGCCTAGGAGCAGGTGGCTTGTTGAGGCAAGTGGCTAGTGTTATGACAGTTGTTTTAAAACTTTTACAGTATCTCTAGCTGTTATCATTATTGTGGTCATGATTATTTTAAGTCTGATAACTCATTATTTTGTTAACATTGCTTGTTTCCTTGTTCGCTGTTATTCTGGGTTGTTGTTCAGTTATGTCTAAACCGTGGGTTAATTTAGGTTATTTTACCATGAAGTTAGTTGCCATGGGTTCTGAACATAGAGGTTAGTTCAGTTAAGGGTTGTATTGAAAGTCGGTGCAATGTGAATGCTGCAACATGATGTCTTTATTGACCTCTATGAGGCCTTGTTTCTTGATCAATTTCTGACCACCACAATATTTATCATCTAAATATAAACCCATAAAAAGTTACATTGATAAGATGCTGCCAAATAGACTGATTGAGTAACTTGACTATAATTTACATCAGAAACGGTTACTAACAAGACAATCTCTATTTCAGCATCATGAATTGATTACATTAATTGTACAGACTACTGTAATACAGAATTTTACAGTTAACGTAAGATCTTAGTTAGAGTCTAGTCACAAGTGTGTAAGTTCATATACTACTAGTTCATCAAGTTAGTCAAAAAGTATTGAACTCAGTTCTTAAGCTGCAAGTAAGTAGCTCTGTACTTAACTTTGAGCCCTGCAACATACAGGGCCAGAATTGCTATCAGTTTCTAAGAAATATGATATACATAAGTTGACAAATCGCTTGAGCCAGCCACTTATATCAAAGGTTGCATTTCAAACGTTCATAAGTTATACTTATTGTGAACTACAATTCAATTTGCTATTACATATAATAATTCATTGTTTTGGGTACTTAACCTGTTCAACTGAACTGAATTTTATTGTAGGTTAATAACCTGAGTTTAATTTATGGATCATGTATTCAGTCATTAACTTAAATTTGTTAGTCTAGGACTCTATAAAGTTATTCTAAACCTATTACATAATTGAGAGTGTATTGTCTCCGACCATATTCTTATAGTCTGTGCGATCTGCTTTTAAACTAAACCTCACAGACCTTTTCAATCTTAAGCTTTGGGACAGATCTGACATCTCTTCTTTCAAAGTTGGACAGAATATAGATAACGAAGGATGTATACATTTACTACTGCATGGCAAAATGACTGATATACCAGTAACTTGTACACCAGTGTTGTTACGAGTTAGTTGCCTGGAAGTTTCACAGGACAGTTTTATCAAAAGGCACTGAATTGCCCAGAATAGGCAGTCACATTCATTGTAAAACACAGGTACTCAAGCGCAGCCAGTAACACTGGAAACCAAGCCCAAGAATAAAGTTGGAAAAAGCTAGTCAGATAAAATTAAAATACATTGACAACATTTATTTACCAGGAGAATAGGGTTAATGAACTCTTTATATTAATAATAACAGTAAATAATACCTACCAATTACACATAATTCATCACCTTTAAATCTATTCTTGTAAACACAGGAAATAAACTCATAATAAACAGCTAAAGTTAATCTTTTCACAGAAGTAAAAGGGTGTTTCGAACATGCTTTTTGATTATCTTGAAATGAAGTTGCTGTATCATATAAAATTATTAAAAAACAGTAGCTTTATTTCGGTGGGAAAACAGTACCTTGGTTTTACCCTAATAATCCATTAATTAAATATTTCATAATCTTAGCAAAATCTATAAGATTCGCTACTTATTTTCAAGTATCTAAGTTTTCAAATGGTCGACTTGCAAATTATGGTGTAACTACACATGTAACATTAACAATATTTTTATGACTCATCAAACATAAAATAATAAGTTTTTTTATGTTATTCTATACTTCCTAGGCCAGATTTAACACAATAGGTTGACAATATAACACCATAGCTTGGAATTCTATTCTCTGGTAAATAACTTGCAACTATGAAGTTAAATAAGGAAGCTAGATCCAAAGGAATTTGCTTTTTTATTAGTTAAGTTTATGGGAAAGTTACTTATGTCTTGTTTTTTATAAGCCTATAATGTGTATGTACTAATTACAAGTCTACATAAGTTAGATCTAGAAAAAAAAAATATATATTCCATGTTTAAACTGGGAAATATCCTCAAGGAAATCCTAATTCTAAAATTGTTCTGTTGCTTAATATTTCAGCTTTTGCAAAAGTCCTTTCAATAACATAGATTGCCATTATGTGACATAAGTAGTGAGAAATAAGATGCTAATTTCTCAACATGTCATAAAATTAGTTGTCTCTTGAAATCTTAATTTGAAGAAAAATGGCTAGTCCTCAACTATTTTAGCTATAGGAGACCATCACACATCAGTCATTTTTTCAGTAATTTATGATCTCAAGGTTACAGTAGTTGTTTTGAACATCTGAGGAGGTCAGATAGGCAGTTGCTCCAAGTAAAACTTTGGTCCTCCAGCTGCATCCGGTTAGACTGAAGCTGACACCAACTAGTTGATAAAAGGCTAGGCCATATGATTAATGCTAAATGCTAGTATATAACAATGCTGGGTTGGTTAATTAGAAAGCTAGAATAAGCATATTTCAAGGTTTCATTAACTGATCCAGTTAACTCTTCAAACTTGTCTAAACTTGATTTTAATAAATCTAAAAACATTTATATTTTTTCATTATATAAGTCGAGAATAGATTGATCATTATTTAGCTTGGTACCGGACTTGTCAGAGAGATACAAAATTGTATAATTATGAATTTATTAACGATTATTTTTAGATCCAAGTTCACAGTAATTTTTGTACACATCACTTTTTCATTTCAATATAGTAAAGACCTGGTCCTCTAAAGACAGATTTATAAACTTATCTGCGTTGATTACTTCTAAGATATAGATAAGATTTCTTTGTTTTTCAAACAGGAGCCTTATTCATTAGCTCCTTGAAGCTGAGCTTTGGCACATTAATAAGTTACAGAACATTTGGGAAAGGTCTTTTTAGACTAACTGATTGTGTGGTCCTTATCTTCATGACAAATAGTACAATGACCCTACTAAAATTACTCATAATTCTGAATCTTAATTTTTATTGATAACTGAATTTCTCTATTTGTTTTCCTGCTTTGTAGTCTTCAATCTATTGATTCCCATAAATTTCATGTATACCATGACTTCTTCTTGGCTCTGCTCCCAATTTTATTTACGGTCAGAGAAATATGTTATTATCTTCTCTCCCCATTCTTTTTCACTCATCAGACTAACATTGAACTTCTTACTCTGTCATCTCTCAGACAATTCATCATCTTTCTTCAGTCTTTCCTCTCCCTCTCCATCCATCCAAATTTTATTTAAGTAGCATGGTTTTCATCCCTCATTAAGTGATTAAAATACCTAAATCAGTCAGTAGGGGCACAAATTCTTGCTCCAATTAATCAATTGTAACCTGCTTAATACTAAGTCATTCAAGAAATGCCTCTTCCGTTCGTCTGTTATTATTATAAATACTACAAGCAATGTGTAGAATTTCGGTTTTTTGCCTTGACCCAGAAAACCGATTTTATTTTCAAGATCTAACACAGAAACAGTAGCTATTGTTCTTTTCTAATTTTAGTTTATTATGTATTTAGTAGCTAATTGTTTACTTAGTAAAAATTTGTTTAAAACTTTCCAGTAAGGAACTTTAATTTAGCCTACAAATCTAGCTTGCTGGGGAGTTTGTTTGCGCCATTTCTTCTTCCCAGCAAAAACACATAGGAAGTGGTGAAGGGTGGGGCGTTTTGGGGGGCTGTCTTTTGTAATTTTCTGACGTTCGGAAATTGTTGTTTTGCAGCCAAGTTTGAATAAACGATTTTTAATTTTGAGCGTAGAAACCATGGTAACAAGTAAAAAAGTGCAGTTTAAAAAAAAGGCCAGTTTTAAAAAAAAGGCCATAAAGTTTCATATACTTAATAATCAAACTTGTAACCCATGAGTCATATCGGCGGCTGCGCGCGCCGCCGCAATTCATAGGAAACGGTCGATAGTTATTTTTTTCCCCCCCATTGATTGGCGGAACGTCGTAAAATCGTGAAGACCTAAGAAATATCATAAACCAAACTAAAAGAAATAACAGTGGCTTTTTACCGGAATTTACAACATTGTATGTTACGTATTGCATGTTTTATTAAGTTATTTTTTAACCGATTTCAAAAAAGAGGATATTTAAACTAATTTAAACTTTTTCATGTGTCTATCCTAAAAGACTTAGCACAATCTACGAGACGGCAACCCTATATTTTTTATCTTCTCATACAGAGAATTCATGGGTAATTGACCACCATGCTTCCCATGTAGTTCCTCGATATCGTCAACGTTAATAGCGTTCAAAGGGCTCGTGGACTCGGATATTTTCGCGGAAATAAAGCGGTCTTATCGTAATCTGCTCACGGCCAAATTTAAAAAAATAGGAAACAGAAACAAAACTTAATAAAAACTAATGAATGATTATTTGAAGTGTTTTTGTTGCTAAGGACATAAAATGCAGACTTATGTACTTAAATCTATCCATATTGAAGTACAGTAGTTTTGCGTTTTGTCCATATATTGTGATTATCGTGTCTTAATAGTCACAACTAACTTCGGACAAGCGCGAACTGTACCGTTTTACAGTCCCCGGAAGTTTCGAGTTATTCATCATAGCTTAGTTTGTTATCAATATACATATTTTTTTTACTATTTTTGTCAACGATTTTCCAAAATATATAAAAGTGTTTTAATATATTTTTGCAACTATTTCCAGGTTGTCGACATGCATACTGTCAACGAAATTATATCCGTATTGGAGAGAATCAATATCACAAAAGAGCTGCTGGAGGTGAGATAATTTTGTTTTAATTAATACTAGCTTCTTCACCCTGCATTGCCTCACTCTCGTAGTTCTATGCGACGGCAATCTGATAGTTAAACCACTGGAGAGAGATCCGGCGTAGTTCTATTGCCTATATTTGAAGTCTATGTTATGCAGTAAATACTTTGTTACCAAATTCTTTGCTACTTACTACCAGTTACAAAGTATCAATAAACTCCAAATTTAGGGGTACTTCCCCAATTATATGTGTTATCAAACTTCCGCACACTTAAAGTAACAACAATGTTTTGTAAGTATGAAGAAAATAAAATCATTAACTTAACACCCTGTAATTTTTTAATTACAGGTTCTTAAGTACCTACATAAAAGTCGGTGATTAGTTTTTATTAAGTACGCAGTAACTTAATAGCTGCAGGTATAAGACATTACATAGAATAGTAAATGACAAAGATAATATCTTTATCTTAATAATCATTTTCACATAAACTATTTCTGATTGTCAACACTTTTTGGCTATTCGTAAGCTAAACAATAGGTTAGGGTTTGAATCGCTCTTTTACTTATAAAAATATACGTAAAAATAACATTTTTTATCTGCTTAATGAGCTAATGCTGCCACCGGCGGCGGTTACACCCGCTTTCTTTGATAATAATTAACCTGCACTCTCTGATAGAAGTAGCCTATAGCCTTCTATAAATGGCTTTTCAAACACTGAAATAATTCCTCAAATCGGTCCAGTAGTTACAGAAATTAGCACTTCCAAACAAACTCTTAATATTAGTACATTACATTAGTACTTAATATTAGTAGATGTAAGAAGTTTTTGTATATTTTCTAACATAAACCCTTCTGAATTCCAGACCACCCGACTGGGTAAACACGTGAACGAGCTTCGGAGGAAGACATCGGACCCCAGTCTCGCGCGGCGGGCCAAGGTGCTGGTCAAGCGATGGCGGGACCTCGTCATACCCACCGTCGCCTCGCCCGGACATACAGGTTATTCACAACATCATGTTTATGCCTCAAAACTACCAGTGTTTAACAAGGAGCGACCGCCCTATCTGGACCTCCTCTACCAAGTTACCTGGGCAACCCAATACTCCTTAGTAAGACTGGTTGTCAGACCTACTAATATTTACACTAGAGGTGCAATATACAGGCATAGACTACGCATAATGTGTGCCATAACGGAAGGAAAGAGGGGTATTCATTGATAAATAATTTTGGTGCCAAAGACACGAGCATATGCATGCTAGAAACTGGGACCAATTGCGAAACTTCTTGTACTTAATCATTTTGGAAAATACTTAAAGATATTCTCAATTTGGTATAATGGGGCTTAGACCGTTATCTTCTTCAAGATCAGCCAGCTGCGCAGGAAATATTATACTGCACAAGCGTATGCGCATACATAGACGCACTAACATAGTTGGCGGATGGCAATTCGACCGTAGAGATAGGCTAAATGTGCCCTTCGAGGCACCCATTAGTACAAAACTATATTGTATCGATAAGAGTAAAGCCATTTTAGGTAATTCCCCCAACACTGACAACTTAATTACCACTAAAATCAGCGCCATCTACCGCCCCTACCACGAAACAACGACACACCCCATCGATCTTCAAAGTTCAATACAATATGGTTTCGCAAACCATTGGCCAACAGTCGTGATCAAGCGATTCAATCGCAATTAGACTACCAATACTTACCACTTATGAAACACTGACTCATTGTACAATTATGTAAGTTTTTGTGAACCATGGCAATTTGGCAATGAAAAATAGATAAGTGGGTTGAGACAATGGGTTCGAATTGGTTTTTGAAGGTTAGGTTAGCCAATCGAACTAATTGAATTTGAAATCTAGATCTGTTGAGCATTATAAAACATTGTGATACTCGTTCTTTCATCTTCAGACGTATATTTAAAAAAATCACAGCTTATCATTATTTTGTGACAGCCACTACGCGCACCCGGATAAGTAGCCTATAACCTTCTGTTAATGGGCTATCTAATCATTAAAAGAATTTTGTACCCGGAAAAAGTTTTTGTTAAGAAAAATATAAAAATGTTCAACTTCGAAAAAAACGAGCGACGCAAAAATAAATTAATTTTACCTACACCTAGAATACAAATGTTTAAAAATAGCCCAGAATACCGAAGCATTCAAATCTATAATAAGTTACCTGAAAGTATCCGCTCCACCGAAACCTTAGGTATATTTAAAGCTAGACTTAAGTTATTACTGATTAAAAAATGCTACTATAGTGTACAGGAATACCTAGACGATAGAGACTTAAAGTGATAAATAAATATAATTAATAAAACAACGAAACAGTATTATATTGTTCCTATAGACACTGTGCAATAAATAGTCGATATAATAATTAAGACATTAATAACATTGTTAACTTATTATACACAAATGTAATATATATATATATATAAACATATTTATGTATGTATTTATTTATTAAGTCACAATTATAATGTAAATAAATAACTATATTGTCCTTTTAGATGTAAGTCTAGTTAAGAATTAAACAGTACATATATATGTTGTTTTGAGATAGTTTAAGTTAATTTGCTGCGCCCTAACAGGGTAATGTATACCTAGGATAAGGATTCATTTCTGTAACTGTATACATTTTTGCAATAAATAAATAAATAAATAAAAAATATGCTTCCTCTATGGATAAATCATACTGAACAATTCTTCAAATACACAGTTCCAGTAGTTACTGAAATTAGTGCTTGAAAGAGAACAATCAGTCTTCAGCTTTACAACATTAGAATAGATTTCTGCAATATTTCGTTTTCATTTTCGTTTTGTGGCCGATGATCCCTAATAATTCTCTAATTATAATTTAAATATAAAAACAACAGCTTCTTCCACTTATTTAACGCTTACCCTTCATCCCTCAGGTTCAAATCGTTCGTCGGCAGAGAGACAGGTGCGTCGACTCGGCGGCACCCCTCTCACCTCGCCGGCGCTCTCGCGGGTAAGTTAACCCTTTGTATGTCTTAATATACCCCTTTGGATATTAGGGTGGAGTTTTATAAAAAGCATTGTGATAAAAAGTGGGTATTGCGGGGTTTTTGCAAAAGTATGGAGTCAATTTTGATTGTAAACTAACACTCAATTATTGGAAAGTAATTTGCTTCCATTTGTAGACAGCAGACCTTAAAACTGCAAATTTTGTGATTGAAATTTAGTCACAAAAATATATTTGGGGGATGTCAAACAAAGTGAAAAATAAACTCTTCATGTAATAAATGTCTGATACACAACGAAATTACTATGAAAATAATTAATATCATAGTAAATGATGATGATATAACATTTCAGCAAGTGGTGAGCCCAGCGGTGAACAGCCCGCGCCCGCCATCCAGACCGGGTTAGTATGAAGTTTAGCAAAAATACAAAAAAAATACACTTAAGTTTCGTCATTATTTTTGCGAGATCCAGATTTCCCTTCGAAGTTTTTCAGAAACTATTTAATTGTTAAATAGCGGTCCCGGAAAACTTCGTGTCGTCTAAACCTTTCTTGGACCTATACAAACATTTTGAAACCAAAAAAACGAATTCTAGAGTTTTAGTGAGACTAAGGCACAGCAATTCATTTTTATATGTTTATAAGATTACCACTAGAATTAACACAATTTCTAACATATACTTCTCATAATATTTGCAGCATGGGGCGGCTACGAGTCGGACTCGCAGGATGTGATCCTGGTGGACGACGAGCCGCCCGCCGCTGCGCCCACCGCCGCCGCGCTGCTCGCCAACACGCATAAACCGCTCACGCCGCGTAAGTACTTAATTTGGCTGTTTATCTATTACTTTAAGGCCGAAGAACCATACAAAAACAACTGTTTGCTTTGAAAATTGATCGTGAAACTTCATAGGTGAAGGGTGGACGTTTTGATTGCCTTTTGTACGTTCGAAAAGTGCTGTTTTGCAGCCTAATTTGAATAAATGACTTTTGATTTTGATAGTGAATAGTTGTTTCAAGAAAACTGATAGTGAAACTTGGACCTCAGGGCTTCCTTCTCAGGGGTAGAATAACTTTTAGTTGTCAGTTAATCTCACCAAAGTTTCAACAAATCCGACGAGTTGAAATACATACAAGATATTTATATACTAATTTATAAGGACGAATTAGCTACGAGTTCAAATCAGGGTTACAATAAGAATATTCATTTTATTTCAGCCGTAAAAAGGCCGCCCTCACCAGAACCTTTATATGACGAAAAGAAAGCGAAAAGAGATAAAAAACCTAAGAAAAAAAGGTAAGTTCAATATTTATCATGCATCGTGTTCTTGATAACGTATAGAATTGAAACTGTAAGTATTTTTACCACTAACAACACGAGAAGCAAGCAATGTAATATGTAAAGCTATCATAATAATTTAGTTTTCCCTTATTTAACATCATTATTCTATCTCCACAGAGGCCACAGTCGCGCCGGCTCAGGCACGGAGGCGACAGGTCCGGTGGCGGCGCCGGCGCCCGCACTGGGCCCCGGCGCGCTGGGCCCCGGGGCCCCGCTGCCCGCGCCGCCGGGCCCCGCGCCGCACGCCTGGGCCGCAAGGAACGGTACCCACGAGCGACGAAGGAATGGAACCAAGCGTGATGCGCTCGATTCATATGCCGCCCTTGTTAATAGGATGCCACCCGCTGGCGCTAAGAAGGTAATTATTATCAAATTAATAGTTAAAAAAATATTTTGAAACGTTAATTAATGTGGAAACAATTGTAGTAGGAAAAAATATATGTACTTAGTAACAACATCTGCTTAGCCTATTTCAAAATATGTTGAGGCATCAAGTCTATTTGGATGCAATCGAGTACCGGTGTTTTATGTAAAGCGATTCTTTATTATTAAATAATTTTAACGCTATTATTGTGAGTAATTTAATATTAAGTAATTATAACGCCAAATTAGAACATTCAATAATATAGCAAGAATTTATAATTATTTACCTTTATTTCAGCTTGTTTTAATTATAATGTGTTATTATTTATCAGGTGAAGACGACAAAGGAGCTGCTAGAGCAGATCCAGTCTCGTGGCAGCAAGCCCCCCGCGTCCCCCGCCTCCCCGCGCTCCCCGCGGTCCCCCGCCTCGCCCGACGTCATGCTCATAGAGCCCGACCGTATGTACTGCTGTAATACTGCGAGAATTTGTCACAATATAACATTGTTTCTAACTACATATGTCACGTTCGTGTTACAGCGGTGGTGAAGGTGGACTCCCCGCTACGTAACGGCGGCGCGTCCCCCCCGCGCCTGCCCTCCCCCGCGCCGCCCCCCGAGCCCATGGAGCCGCTGGAGGAGCCGCGCGACTACCACGAGTGCACCTGTCCGCCCCCCTCCCCGGGGGCCTCGCCCGCGCCCGCCTCGCCCGGCACCTGCCCCGCGGGGGTGAGGACGCGAGTCCGGCCCCGCCACGTGCACGCGCTGCACCACGCGCTGCTGCCCGGCGTCAACGGCACCCGCGCGGCCGCGCTGCCGCACCGCTTCGCAGTCCGCCCCGCCGCCGACCCCGAGCGCCCCGGCCTCTTCGCCTCCGTCGTGCCGCTCTACAAGTACTCCGACTACGCCGACGACTACTGCGCCAAGAACATGGCGCGCGTGCCGCTGTGCCCGCACCTGCCCTGGACCAGCTTCGCGCCGCCGCCGCCCGACCTGCCGCCGCCGCCCGAGCCGCCGCCGCTGCGGCCCTACCCCGAGCCCGAGCCCGAGCCCGCCGAGCCCGACGGCGACGACGACCTCCAGCCGCCGGTCAAGCGCGAACCGAAGGAGGAGGTGATAGTGGAGGCCGAGATGGTCGGCGCGCCGCCCCTCGAGCCCAGCGAGAGACTGAAGGCGCCGCTCCTCACGCCCGAGGACGAGACGCAGTTCGGCGCCACCCCGCGGCCGGAGCCCGCCGCCGCCGAGCAGTTCGCCAGCTCCGCCCCGCAGCACCGCTCCGTGCCGCGCACGAAACCCGAGCCCGGCGGCGCCGCGCTGCTGCAGGCCGCCTGCCGAGCCGCCGCCGCCGCGCCCTTCCGGTACGACGAGCTGCAGGCGGCGCCCGTGCTGCCGCGGGCCGCGCTCAGCTCGGACGCCGCGCTGGAGGAGGCGCTGGCCGCGGTGGACACAGCCCGCGACGAGCTGGGCCGGCCGGCGCGGCCGGAGCGGTTCGCGGAGTGGCACGAGTGCGCGAGGCTGGGCGAGCTGGTGGCGCTGCCCTACGTGGTGATCGACTGACCGTGGAGTGCCAAATGCGTGTCGCCCGCCCCGCGCCCACACCCAAGTGTCCTTACGTTAGTTATAGTGGCCGGCCGGCGGAAACATGCCTAGTCATATATTTATTTTGTAACTCGGCCGATTGACAAGTTGGCGGGCGGGTCCGCGCCCGCATGTGATATTGTGTAGCGGGCGGCGAGCGGCCGGTCGTCGGCCGCCGGCCGCAGCCGGCTCGCACGTACATTCCAGTCGGCCGCGAGTCGCCGGCCCGCAGACTGAACGCTTTGATTGTGCTCAATATGTTGGACGCTCTTGGTATTTTTGTAATTAATAGTACACGCATTGCTCAGTCGATATTGTCGAAGATATTGCGCGCGATCAGAGCGCCGAGCCGGACGAGGCCGGACGAGTGCCGGCCGGCCCCGGACGCCGGCCGCCGGCGCCGGACGCCGGACGCCGGCCGCCGGACAGCCGGCCGGGCCGGGCCGGCGGCCGCCCGCCGCCTCGCGCGCTCTCGATCCGGTCCACCACTTATTTGTATAGTTATAAAGTTCCCAAATAAGATTAAATAATAATCTCCCGACTGTTTCATGAGTTGTCGTTACCTTTTGTGATTTTTAAAATGAAAGAAGAAAAAAATTAGGTAATTAATAAATAATTAAATAGGAGTTCCAATTGTATATTATACATAATTATTGCATCTATCATGCGTCGAAATATCAATAATAAGGGAAAGAGAAAGTTAAATTTTATAAATATAAACATTTACTATATGAAAAGTTGTACCAAATTGTTGTTATTAATGATAAGGTAAGCGCACACAGCTATGCGCCGCCCGCCGCTCTGGCGCTGTCCGTCAGGGTGTAGTTATACTCTCATCTTCGGAACTGCTCCACCGATTGCCACAAACTTTTGTAAATACATAGTTTAGTTAACAAATGAGTTGCACATAAAGCTTCTTAGTGCAACATGCAAGTGTAACACAAGTTAGACTCATGTGTACAAACTAGTTTTATATAATAATTCGAATTTGAACCACTGTTGTAGTGTCTCTGTACACATTATAATATAACGCTTTTGTATCTGTCCGTCGTGTATAACCGTGTGCGCTCACCCCAAATAAAAGTATAAGTGTCTGTTACTCTATAATGAACCAAAAACAAAACTATTTGCAAATATTTTAATTACAATGAATAGCCGCCTTGGTGAGGTCCAGCCTGTTAACAAAATTGCACAGTTCCTAGTTCCGATTACGTTTGGAAGCAAGCAAACCCGTATGAATGACAATTTGGTAAATTTTTCACCATATCTTGTATGAAAAGACGAGTTTTGTGTATCTATAGTTGAATATTGTTACATAGAGTTTGTTATCGAGTTTACAAAAGATGCCAAATGTTGCCGCTGTGCGGTCTGTGTGTTGTGTTACACGGCGATTGTGATGCGAACGTGCGAGCTTTATGTTTTCGCTGAATAATACGTTTTTGTAAAAGTTAAACTCTTTATTTTTAATTTTTCCGTTAGGTTTATGTGTAATTGTGTTGTTTTGATGAGAATGGGATGAGTGTTAATGGTGGCGTTGCAATAGTAGAGGTACCAACATTGTGGTGATATTCAAGTATAGATACGGCGGCATCGTAGGCGCGAGGGGCCGGTCCTCCGGCGGAGCCCGCGCGAACCTGAAGGCCTTACGTGTGTGCTGCGGGTGAAGCCGCGCCGGCTTGTTAGTGCAGCGCCGGCGACACACCCCATCACTGCCTTGTTGGACGAGATCCAAAAACTTTGCTAAACAAACGAAAATATATATATATCACTGTGTTTTTATTATCCCCTTTGTTTTATTTTTGCACTGTGAGGTTTATCCTCGCTTCTTTTGACTGCTAGAACTTCGCCTTATTATTTGCACCTTCTGTCTATACACAAGTACGAACTGCACAACTTGCTAACCTTCTCTGAATGCAATAACTGGCCACTTAAATATGGGTAGTGGCAAACCGTTATGGACAATACATTTTTGGTAGTGAATATGGTAAAGGCTCGTGTGGAACATTCTAACATCGTGGTTGTTGGGGTGTTTGTTCCACCACTTCTTCTTCCCAGCAAAAACACAGGAAGTGATGAAGGGCGGGCGTTTTGGGGGCTGTCTTTTGTAAATTTGACGTTCGAAAAGTGCTGATTTTCAGCCTACTCTGAATAAATGACTTTTGATTTGATTTTTAGGTAAGTATGATAAGTACCAAAAACTTGCACTTGATGAAATATGGATAGAAAACACGGGATTGTTTTCAAACTATCCAGGAAGAGGGTAAATATACATGAAGCTTTTATCCCGTTCACAATGAAATGAAAACACTTTCATTTCTAGCTTTTCAAAATAAAACAGGTTTATCAAGTTAATAAAATTTATTATTAATAAAAATTACAATATCGCTTTATACACAATATAACCGAGCGCATTTATTTCAACCATTGTAAAATCTGTTTACATAGAAGACGTATAGATGGCAGCACCATAATTTTTCACTTTCACGATTTTTTTTGCGCTCAGAAGATGACTTAATTATAATTAAAATAACATTAATGGCACCTTGTTAGATTAGCTTTATTCAGTAAAGATATAATTCAACATGTAAGGGTACTGTCAAAACCAAAAGTGGGTTACAATGAAAAGTACAGTTACGTACGATGTTATTTTGTATTTTCTCTGAGATTCGTTAAAGTATTCGTTCTTGTAAGCTCTGATACACTTTCTAAGGAGAAGCGTATAGACACTCACCTATTACTTACTTTACATATAAATAACATAAAATGATCCGATATACAACTGTGTAAACTAAAATTCACGTTAACACATTGACCTTGTCACCAAGGTCACAACTCAATTTACATGATTTCATATAATTTACTTGTATGACATTACTATTGAGAGCTAAAATTGCTATGACCTCCACTTAAAATCTCAAGGTCATTCTGTTTTGATAGCTGTCAACACGTACAAAAAACTTAAAAACTAGGTAATATCAACATAAATTATAGGCTTGCCCGATGATGATGATATATTCTAACTTTACCCATAAAAAAAGACTACTTAAGCCCAAGTTTACCGACAACATATATTTCAGTTTCCTTAAAACAACTGTTTACAATAATTTTAAAGTAAAATTTTCAAGGTATAAAATGATCTCTAGACAGTATGAATTTTCAAAGATAAAACAGTTGTTATAAGAAAAACTGGACATTTATGTCAAAAAGTGGGCCATAGAATATAAAAAATCGGGTAAGCCTATTGTGGGTGACATTTTCAAGGTCAAGGTTACATTATGACACAAGGCATGGCGCAGCAGAGAGGCAGGCAGATGGGGACGGCTGTCTTCTTTTCTGAGTGCTTCTCTTTGCTTCGGGAACCGGATTCGTATTCGTACATGGCGCGGCCTGATGCGTAACTGCCTCCGCCTTGCACCATCGCCTGTGGGGGAAAATGGGGTAGTAATGTAAAGAATAAGTTAAGTAGGTATGTGAGAGAATAAAACTGGTAAAATAATTGGGTTGTACATCATCCTATATATTGTCTTATATAATCTTAAATTGGGTAATAAAATGAAAGAGGACTTGCAGTAAGTTGTCACCTAAGTCGGAACTGGCATATTATTGGGTGACCTAGGCATTTTTTAAAGTAATATTTTATGTCCTTAAGGTCTGTTTTTGATTCTTTACAAACAAACAAACTTTAAGACAAATTATCTCTAAATATCGCAATGAAAAAAAAATCTGACATTATGAAAGTTAATATTTTTCAACAACTTTTGAGTATTACTCCGACTTTTAACCTCTATCCAAAAACATCACCAACTATACATTCGAAGATTACTTACACTGCTAGCCTGATAACCGCCCCCCTCTTTCTTCTGGAACGGCGTATGCCCCGGCGGGTAGTACACCGCAGGTCCCGCTACATTGCGGCTGTTGGCCACAAGCGGCGCCTTCGCTGGCGGACTGGGGGCGGAGTCCCGCGTGTCTCGGACGTCGCGGTTGAGCGTGGAGCTTTGTGTCGAGCTCTCGTGGGTGACGTGAACGTTGCGGCGGGTTACACCGTCTGGTTGTGTTGGGAAGCGCTGTGGAAAGAGGAATTAGATTGCTTTAAAAAACTGAGAAGAAAGCTGTGTGGAAACTGAGAAGTCAGCTCATAGCTCAGCTAAGCCTTTATCATACAAAGCTTCTTCGCTCTTCTGAAATATAGTGTCCTTCGTACTCCCCGAGACGCCTTCAGTAGGTGTACAATCTTACCGAAGAGCATCGTGTTACCCGGTAACTGCGAGTTGTTTAGTTTGTATAAACAGTAATTCCTTGTAACAGCCGGCTTGACTAGAAGCCCGTAGTGTGTTAGTGGCAGCCCGTATGACTAGAAGCCTACCCTACCGTGGGTGACAACAGTCTGTCAATTTTAAGTTTTCATCATCGTCAGGCTTTTTTCGTCCCACTGCTGGACACAGTCTTCCTCTCACATAAAGAAGTTATAAAAAAACTGTTTACCTATAGGTAAAAGTAGTAGTTGCAGTATTGTGTACCTAAGCTGCATTAATACTTACAGCTTCAGGGAAATCAGCGAGCAGATCATCCAACTTCTTCGGCGGCTGCTGAGTGCCCATCGACGGGGTAGAAGGTCGGGGGAAAGGCCCGGGGGATGGAGACGGGGAGTTGGCGGGGTGCAGCACCGTCACGTGCGGGGGAGACACGGGGTGGGGGCCGGGGGAAGGGGAAGCGGGGAAGCGCTGAGTCGTGTTGTGGGAAGAGTACGAGGTCTCTGAGAATTTGTATGTTGATGGACCCTGTGGATCAAGAAAATATTGTGAATTATTTTTTGGTTATTCTTTTGATAATTGCCGAAATGCGACTAAGATTTTACAGCAGACATGCATTTATCGACATAATACGGAAAATTTACTTTATTCTACAATTTGTAACCCACGAAATAGACAATTAATTTTGCACTTAGTTATTTTTAACTTAACTAATAAGATTTAACTTTTTCTAAACAAACCGTTATTTATCCGATTACAGATTAATATAGACAAAAATCTAAAGCTGGATAAAAAGGTAACATAAAAAATATGTTACATATTTGGTTAAAAAACTGATTGACCCTACGCTCCTGGGCAGATGGCAGAAACTCGAAAGTTACTTACATAAGGGCCGTGTCCATTATGCGGTTCAGCAGGGATGACCTTGGTCTCGTTGGCGGGAGCTGGGTATACCATGCGCTCGTTCGTGCGGTCTGAAACAGTACAGTATTTTTCTGAATCAAAAACTTTCAGCCTAGGAATATTTTATTAAGGGGCCAATTTAGGCAAAACTTCGAGGTTTCGAGAAATCGTGTAAAAAGACAAAAAAAAAGTCGAATTCCGAGTCTTCCTTTTTTTTAAATCGGTTGAAAATACCCAGGGTACATAGCAGTGAGTTGTTTTAGGTATCATTATTCATATTCTAGGTAAATGTAGTTGAATCCCCTCACCCCTGCGTACCATAATAGTTAATTAATTTACTTAGACTAGACTAAGTTGACTACCCCAACGATAGATCTTTACTTTTTGCTTTTCCAAAGTCTGTCTTCCATCTGTATTATCATCAGGACTCTGCACAAAGCTAAGGTTTCTGAGAACCACACCCCAAAAGTACATATGTCTGGTCATTTTCAGATCTTCAATGTAAATGTTATTTCTATTTACCATCAGTAGTGGTGACAGTGCGGTACTCGCGGATGGTGTTGCAGTGCGAGCAGTGAGCGCAGCAGCCAGGAGCAGGCGGGGCCAGCGTAGTTAATGGCGCCGGGGATGCTGTTGTACTGGAAATATAAGAAAACCATTGGATAAATTCGATATAACAAAAAGATGTAATGGGACAGTGAAATAAGGTAATAAAATTTACCATTTTCATAGAAAAGAAACAAATTCTAGGTAGTTCTTTCCAGTAATATAAACAACTATTATTACTTGTATGCTAATCTTACATAATTCTGAATCCTGGCTTTTTTTGTGATTACATTTTTGGTTGTCTTCAAGGGTAGTTGGGATAGTAGTAGCCAGTCATCTAAAGGGTATCAAGGTACCCTGTTAACTGAGTTGAAGAGATCAGATAAGCAATCGCTTCATGTAAAACCCTGATACTCAGCATTCGGGTAGACTAAAAGCCGAACTTAACGTAGTTGAGAAAAGACCAGGCAGATAAAGATAGCGTCTCCAAAAAACATAAATGTTTTTTTGGAGACTCTGTCTATGTACCTACATACTACTTTTTATTCCTTTTCATGGCAAATTCCCTCGTGACGTGAAACTGCCAAACACACTTACTAATTTATAAACCAGTAGTAGGTACTTGTCCGGTTATGCTCGGGTGAAACCGCTGGCAGAAAAACAGTAATTTATAAGGAACTAGTACTCACGTAGTCCGGTTATGTTCAGAGCTATGGTAGGTATGCTGTTCAGCATGAACAGGTATGGGCACCGTGGCCGGGTCCTGGTCAGCCGGCACTTCGTACGTGTAAGTCTTCACGGTGGTCGTCACCTTGTTCATCGGAGTTCCGCCGCGGGGTAACTGTTGGGGTTACAGGGTTACATTATGATGGGGGTAACATCTTTTGTAGTGTAGTTGGGTAATTTATTCTTGTTTCGTAATAAAATAAAAAACTCTCGCACACTGAAAAGTTTGGTGGCCTCGTGGGTAAAGAACCAGCCTCTAAATTATGAGCGAGTACCATTGCAACTTTTCTAAGTTTGTATGTTCTTTCTAAGTATATCTTATACCTACACCAATGACTGTAGGTACCGGCTGTCATTGAACATTTTTGGCAGTCGACACCAAGTCTGACACCAGTCTTATCAAGGGGGGGGTTGCCTGGGTAACTGGGTTGAGGAGGTCAGATAGGTAGTCGCTTCTTGTAAAACACTTGTAACACACTCAGCTGCATCTAGTTAGACTGGAAGCCGACCCCAACATAGGTGGGAACAGTCTCGACGACACTCTTGCACACTATCTATCTAACGTCTATCTTTCTTCTTAACATTTCCTTTCGCAGGTCTGTTCGTAGAAATTTCTTTATAAATAAACAGTAGGTACCTTTGTAGTCAATTGTATTGAGCCATTTCTTTTTGTTATTTGTGTATATTACGATTTGTATATAAATTATAAAATAAATAAATAAATCAATAAAATATAAATAATTCTGTGTGTAAAGATAAAGACATTGATTTTGTCAATAATGTTTTGCTTAAGTACTATGTCACTATGACATAAGGTTTTAGTCTGAGTTCTTATACTTTTGTACTGTAGACAGAGAAAATTACTACCTTCTCACCATAGATGGAAGAGAGAATGGCTTTTTTGGTCAAATCTTAATTTGTACCCGACTGCCAAGAAATGTTACATTTTCTATGATTGATTTATTATCTAAAATACTCTAGGCTTCTTGTTTTCCGACAACTTCCAGACTCCGGGCCGCTTTGTGAAAGTTTCTGAAACCTACAAAGCAAGTTCGGCCTTACCCGAGAATCGAACCCCTGAGTTGACCCCATGTTTCCAAAAAGATGAAGAAAGCCCTTGTCTCCAAGAAGATAAGCAAGGTACCTACCTACTATATTAAAGTAGGCATTTATTTCGAAGGTATACTTACAGTGCCAGTGCTGGGTGGCTGGTGGCAGTGCGAGCAGATGGTCGGCGGCACTACTTGTGGGACCGCCGGGGAGATCTGCGACGGCACCACGCGAGACTCTGACGAGATGGAATAAAAACTATGTTATATTAATTGGATAAAGATGTAGGAGGAATATTATGAATATTTCAGGAATAGAACTAATACAATTATGGTATGTTTCAATAAATTCGATTTATATTCATTTAGTAGGCAGGGAGATGACACATTGGCTTCATAAGTACCTACATTTATATGGGGAGTACACATAAAGAGGGTGTGCATAGGGCATAGGGTACGTGACGCACGGGTGTATCAATCAGCCAGTCCCGGGAATCGAACCCAAGACCTCATGCTCAGCAGCAATGCTATGCAACAACAATCATATTGTTAAACAACATGACAGTATAATATATAGAGTACTTACGTAGGAGGAGTACGTAAGGAAGTGCATAAGAGAATACATAAGAGTAAGACATAAGGAGCTTCATGAAAAAGTACCTATGTACAGTCAACGTCATTTCAAAACCATTACACAAATTCAGCTTCCTCACCATGTTTCTCCTCCCTATAGACCTCCTGGCGCAGCTCAGCAGCCCGAGTGACGGTGGGGGGCGGTGGTGGGGAGGAACCCCAGGAAGACGTCTCAACTCGCTCCTCGCGCTTCAGCGTCGAGTAGCCGCTTGATGGCGCCTTAGCTGGAGTTCTGGGGGGGAAAAGGTGGTGATGAGAAAGAAATTAAAAAAGAAATTGGAGATGCTTTGTTTGGATTTTTGGGCCTTCTCATTTTTCTAGTTGTGAATTCTATCTCATCTTTACATATTATAAAGCTCAAGCGTTAGCACTCTTATCTCAGAGAATGGACCGATTGAAAAATTCTCATTAATCGGGGAAGGATATAGATTATTTTTTATCCGAGTGCAGGAGTATTTCTTTAGGACGCGGGTGGAATCGCGAGGAATAGCTAGATTTGATATAAAATTCCAAAGTTGGACTTTTTCTTACGTGTGAAGTTCAAGAATGAATTAGGCAAACTAAAATGAATGATATCGGTATTGCAACCACACTTACCCCCTCCTGTAGTCAAATGATGTGCTCTCGGCCGTGTCAGAAGTGTAGCCATCTGCAAAAATAACAAGAAAGTACATATAAATTATTATGTAAAAAATATGTTATTTATTCCCACATTTCACTGAAAGCCATGCAATTATGAGATTCTTCCTAAATATCAATTTATGCGAATCTTTTCATAAGCGTAGCAAGTACACACATGCAGACACACTCACATATACACACAAACAACAGTGGTCAAGCTATCTTTAAGATCAACTTCAACTAAGGACTTCACGATAGACGAAACACTGCTACCCTTACAAATGCGCAAGTCATAAAATGGCTGAATGGCTAAATTCGGAGAAGCAAAGTTATTAGACATTTACTATTTCCAGGTAACTATGTAGTTATTTGCTCCATAAAACGACATATATCTCATAAACTGCTTGACCACATTCAGTCACCTCCACCAGACGTACCATGGGTCTTACTTTTGTACAGCTGTCGTTCCTGGTCTTTCTGCAGGTCATCCAAGAGTGAGTCCAGCTCCTCCACGTTCTGTGTCAGATCCTTTGTTACCTTGGAGCTTTTGACCTTGGAGTACCCTGGAAGTTGGAAAGAAAATGTTATGGTTAATGGTCGTAAGGTGTTGATGGATGAAATGAGGAAGTTCGTAGTAAAGGGGAAAATGTTTTTACTACTCATTTGTTTCTTTCACGCAAAAACTACTGGATGGATTTTGATGAAACTGGGCAGTTATACTGCAAGATGTTATGAGGTTCTTTTGTAGGTTTGGTATGGAATTGTGTAAACTGAGGGTGGGAGCTAGATCAAAATATTCTAAGTTATACGGATGGGTTTCTAAGACCTAAAAAAGGAGAAGAAAAACATGTCGAGGTAACCGAGGCTTTGAAAGTCTTAAATCACCAATCTGCCTTGACCGCACGGAGCTACTAACCGTCATTCTTTTTCCATACTAGAAGATAGAAGAGGCCTGTGTGAACCCTACAGTACCTACTACAGGTTACACCAGGATAATAAAAAGGTCGATGATGGTCCAAAAATAATCAGTCTTTCCTAATTACCTGGTGTAGAACTAGTAGAAGACTCATAGTTGTAAGTCCTGGTCCCCGACGTGATCGCTGGCAGTTCCCTCTCCTCTCGCTCGTAGTAGTATGAGCTGGACTCCGAAGCTTTAGGTACGGTGCGAGGAGGAATCGTGTACTCCTGGAAGTAGGGGGTAGTTAGGTTAGACTTGAATGACATTATAGATTTAGATGTAGAGGATTTTATAGGGGTAGTAGGTACTTAAGGGTACATAGTGGCAGTGCCCGTTCAAACAGACCGGCTCGGAGAGGAGAGCATAAATCGAGTACTTAGTATTTTCGGAGCCGATTCCGGTCTGTGAAAAGAAACATGCACGGTGATGCTCTCCGAGCCGGTCTGTCTGAACGGACCCTTAGGGTACATAGGGGTAATAGGCATAAGGAAAAATATTAGGATACATGAGGGAGTAATAATACGGTGATACTTAGTGAAGTAAATAAGGGAGTTTGTTTACATACACAAATAATATAGATTGTGGGCGTGTTCACAGTGCCCTCTAAGGTAAATTCACCACTGAACCGAAATACGAGAGTATAAATATGCATAGCAGTTAAAAATATGCATCTAAGTATTTGCAAACTTTCTACTCACAAAACCTAACGATATAAGCTAAAATTATTTGGTCCACATTAAGACCGGAAATATAAACATTTCACCAGTTCTGCTGAACTAAAGTTATTGATACTTCGCATATTAGCGACCAGTGAACAGCGCATTCAGTCACAATGATGTCATTCTTGCAGTTAATGTTTATTGCCGTTTTATCGCTGACTTACTCGTATGTATATTTAACTTAAAACTACCTTTTTAATGGCGTCCGTTCTCATATAAGGAGATCAGCTTCGCAGGACATATTATACACACACAAGCATTTGCGCAGACACAGGTGCACTGTCTATTCCTTCACTCTCATAGACCGATAGGACGGCAATCCGACACGACCGGAGAGAGATTAGGCGCAGGACAGACATTTGCGTGCTCTCCGATGCACGGCTGTATTTATACGACGTCAAAAATCATCAAATGACCCCTCCCGCTGTGGGTTAGCAGCGGTGAGGGAGTGTCAGACTCTTACTGACTAAAAACCGTCGTGTTCCGTCATAGGCCCTTTTATGTACCGCCGCGGTATCTCTTTCGAACAACCCGCAGCCCCGGCAGGCCTTGGCCTTGCTGAGCCCCGCTGGGGTAAATGGGGATACCTTGGTGCAGAAGTGGCCGTCCTATATATTAAATAAAGGAGGACTGAATCTTACCTCAACAGTATGCAGGTCCTTTCTATCGTACTTGCCGGAGGGGTGTTTTTCTTCCTTGTACTCATAGTGGTACTCCCGAGCCCCTCCACCGAGGCCACCAGTCCGGCCCAGCGAGTCCAGCTTACTGCCCTTCGGTATTAACTCCGACTTTATCATGTCTGAAATTAAAACAGGTAAATATAAGTACCTAGACTCATTTTAAAGACCTCACGGCTATCACAGAAGAACAAGTCTAGCGTAGGTTAAGTAAAGATTGGCGCGGTCAGTCCATGGATAGGTGACCTTCTTCCCAGATGATTGTATTGTAGCATTTGTACATCATTGGCAGTGGTTATCGAAGCAAGACAGTCTGACAACCAGTCTTCCAACGAATCTTGTTTGCCACAGGTTCTCTGAGTTGAATGAAGAGGCAGTAGCTCCATGTAAAACACTAGTGGTCTCTTCACCTGATTGGTTTCGAAGCCACCTCCAATGCAGTTGGAAAAAGACTAGGTGGATGATTAACCACTTCACTGTCCACGAAGCAGACACAAAAAATTTAACAATCAGTGTGTATCGCATATGACTCATGGGACTGGGGAATTATTAATTGGAAGTAATAACTAACAATTTAGGTATAACTGAGTGGTGTATCTTACCGAATTGCTCGTCTGTATACGGTATGGTTCCGCTGCTGGAATACTCTTTGTACTCCTTGTGTTTGCTGTACGACTTGGTCGCCATGTTTGCTGTTCTATGCTAGCTGTAACAACAGAAATACACAATTTAATACATAGGTATAAAGATACCCCATTTACTTTTTTACTTATTAATTTGACGCTTTGAAGTTTTTAAGAATGTATAAAGAAAGAAAACGCAATTGCGCAAACGCATGATACCTCTCTTATATGGCTTACTTCGGGATGGCAAAGTTATTTGATGAGCATGTCATTTTGCGTTTATTAGACGAATCAGTCATAAGACCTTTTTGACTAATACAGGTTAAGTTCATGCATTTACCATTTTAGTATCAAGTATTTCCAATAAATCAACTTCATTGAAATAGGCATCAATGGCCAAGATAACGCACAATTTGCATTACTTCAAGGCAAATCCTAGTATTATAAATTGCAATTATCCAAGTCTTGATTACAATAAACATTATTTATTTATGACTATCTCCTTCATTATACAATTGTGGAAGGAAATAGAATATACAAAACAACACCATGTTTCTTAGAACCAAACTTACATGGTAATCTTGTATTTTATTCTTATTAATCTAGACGAAAATGGATAAATATCAAAACTGTAAACAAGTTTTTATTTGAGTATTAATAAAACAAGCTATATGCTACAATTTTTTCTGATTACAATAACCGATCCATCATGTTTTTTGATTAGAGATGAAAATCAGACCATTTATATGAAGCTCATGTTACATACCTATCAATCTTTAATCGAAAAAACATGGTAAAATGGTTATTGTAAGCCATTTTACCATGTTTCTCTCACCGCAGTTAATAATAATAATCTAGTGAGATTACATTTACAGGGGAGGAGGTACCTAAATCAATAGGCTTCCATAAATTATTGCGTTTTTTCCCATGAAATAGCAACAGGTTACATAGGTACAGGCATTCCACCTAACCGACCTTCAAAAAACACGTTCCTTCTTAACACATTGTCTATCTAGCTTGTCTAATTCATACTCCACAGCCCGCAGGTCGCCATATTAGGTAGTGAAACGTAATCCAGTCGCCACAGGTGCGTAGGCGCAGCGCCTTTCATATCTCAAATGTCAAACGTCTGTCTAGTCTGATTGATGGTAACTCTGGGGCTAGGAGTTAGTAGAACATGATAGTAATGAGAGGTGTCTAGAAAGAGGATAAGCAGGAGTTGAAAGGTTTTCACTGTTTTTTAGGTGCGGGTTCGAATCTCCGGTCATGTAAAGGATAAGATCAACGTTTTAAATTGCCCATCTACGTATACTAATAGAATAAAGAGGATAAGTATTTGTTTTTTTCTTTGTAAAGGCTCCATACTAATGAACCATTTTGAACATTTCTTTCGCTGTTGGTAAGCTGCACTATCGCTGAGTAACATACCTATGCTATATTTATCCGGTTGCGGGAAGTAGTGTTCAAGGGAGGGACGCGAGTGAAACCACAGGAAGACAGCTTGTTTGATATTTAAAAAGGTAAATCATTACCAACGATTGAATATGGGTCACTTAAGTTGTGAGTTCAAATCCCACCCCTGGTAATTATTTTTGTTAATCATAACCACTTTTATTTGTATTATCAAGCACATTAGAACATATACATGAGAAATATTTCAATTAACAATACAAGTTATATCTTTTCTAATGTGTAGAAGTATTTCTATGTGTGCATATCAGTAGCACAGTTGTGCAGCTGCCTACCAAATCTGGTATTGTGTTGATTATGTCAGGGTTCGTAAATGTCAACTGGTTTTGTTACATACTTGTGTTGATGCGGAGGCCTTTTAGATTAGAATATATTCTAGTACTTATACCTTTTGAAGAATGACCTTTATTTAATTAAATACCTACTTGAAGAATAAATCTTAAAAATAAGTCCAAAAGAACAAAACATTTTAAATCTGCGTAATATAGAATGTATCATGATATAGTATAAAAAATACGTTAAAAACATTTAGACACAGAAATTAAAAAATATTTACCTACGATTTATTTTTGAATAGGTAGTTTGAAATTAAGCTTACCAAGACAGGTGTGAAATAAAAAGAATACGTTATAATATTTAGCCATCTCGAACAGATATATAAAAAAAGCGTGTAAAAACCACGACAAGAGTACACACACACAGCACAGGAGACTTTTACACAAACAAAACTGTATTTAAATCAAAGTCAAAATCATTTATTGAAAGATTACATATTTAAGATACATATTTTCTTTCATTCATAGAAATATTTAACAAAAACTACAATTATGTTTAGTTTGACATTCGATATGATATTGTTTTATCTACCTTCGACTAAATAAATGATCACCGTCAATATAATTATGTCAAGTCGCGAGTTCGGATCTCAGCAAAAGCAATCCTTTTTGTAGTGTTACTTTTATTTAAAAAAAAACAGTTTATTTTCCATTTTAACCCTAAATACGTGGCACAAGCTCTTGGCAGTTTTTTATTTATTATTAAAACACAAACGAAAAATTAATAAAACAATTTATTAAGATTTTATATTTGTTACTTTGTAAGTATCCTAAATCGCGCAAGCAAAGTTTGCACACCCGTTTGCTTATAAGCGTTGACCGAAGTTTTGAACATCGGGGGGTCAGCTGCCTCGAGGTAAGCCAGGATCCGTCATCCTGGTCTGAATTGACGGTCTTTCAGATGTACCAACCTCATCCGTTGGTAAAAAGATCTCCTAACTAATATTGTGAATGAGAAATAAGTCCAAACAAGTAAAACATACCCAAACGCACCTACGAGGAGAGCACCAAGATCTGTCAGGTCAACTCGACCCCCTTTTTATTTATTTTTTTCAATATTGCAACTGTCAAAACTGGAAGTATTTTTGCAAAAAGCTATGCGAGGAAATGTAGTCAATAAACATTTTTGCCTATCAGTATAATTATGCTAAAACTATTTATTTTTAGTAAAAAGCGAAGTTGGTCAAAGCCGCGAAGATCGAAAGGTCATAATGTTAAGCTACGCTCGGCGCGGTCGGTCCGTGGATCGGTGACCATTCTGCCATACCGAGTTCTTCCGTGTTTCTGACGGCACGATAAATTTGATTAAAATGGCAAACATTTGAACATGTTTGCCAGTTCTTACGGGTAGTCAGAAGCTTAAAAACATCTACCAGTAAAGTTTTACTAAGGAGTGTCAAATTACCTGGTTAACTGGGCTTCGGCATTCGGTCAGACTGGCTAGGCAGATGATTCAAGTTATAGTTCAGAAGAACAAGTTGCAGTCTTTGTAGAAGATTAAATGTATATTGAATAATTCTATCTTCGTATCGACATTAGTGTCATAGCGTTACCTACAAGTGTCATACCACGCATGCGTTGCATATTTAATGCATATCGTTGCATATTAACATTCAAGATGGTCCAAGGATTGGCAAAGTGTTCCGGTGTCCTTATAAGTTTTTTTTAGTTACATATGAAGCGGTTATGATCGATCGTAAGGTTAAGCAACGCTTGACGCGGTCTATCCGTGGATGGGTGACCATCTTGTCATAACACTGGTACTCAGTTGCATACTGGAAGCTAAGCCCGACGTAGTTTGGAAAACGCTAGTCAGATGATGAATTAAATTCCTATGAAGGTGTTTTTTTTTTTTAATTTGGACTACGTAGGTACGGAATCAAAGCGATAAATATTTTGAAATTTAAAGTCTGTCCTGAGGCTAGGCATAATAGGAGCTGAACATAAAAGAATTTCAACGAATTGGAAACCTTATTGTTTGAGGTCGGTTAAAAATCACATAAATTGCTGAGTAAACTAGAACTCAACTACTTTTCTTTGCTTCATTCTTCCGTGCTTTTCAACGTAAATATAGCACGTCTGTCAATGATGATCGCCATATAGGGATCCAACTCATCGCCTAGTCATAGCTCGTGGTAATAAGATGACAAAACATACCAACAGCTTGTAATGAGTCGTGATCTCACACCTTATATAGGGTTCGAATTAATTTTATAGTTATGAACATAATTGAAAGTGCTAATCTGTATGTCATCCTGAATTTGATACAAATTGGTTGTAAGTGTGCAGTACAATGAACTTAATGAAATGCATAAAATAGTTTTTTTACTTCCCGCACCTGGATAAAGAGAACCCATATTTTATTCTGATGTATTATAGCAGTGGTTCTTAACCTTTTTGACATGAGGGACCACTTTACTAAAGTTTTTCTTGCCGGGGACCACCTCATCGGTTTACCTAAATTAGCACTCATTTCTTTGCATGTCGCATGTCGGCAGTTGTGTAGGTAAGCAAAACTAAATAAATAATAATAATAATAATAAGCCCCGCAGGGCATCTGAGGCGGATGACGGGGAGTAGCGACCCCGCGGGGCTATATATCCGAGTGCTCCAGGGAGAGTATACTGTCCCCCACCTCCGGCTTGCCGGAGTGAAGCATGACGGGGGATAGGTCTCCCGCCTCTTGGCTTGCCTTCATCGGCCGGTCAGAGTGGAGTCGCTAGAGCAAGGTTAGTCCTGCTCGGAGGGTAGGTGCCTCGTGGTAAGTGGCGAGTGGGCCGGTGATGCTGGACCCACAGGGAGCGCGTGATCTGCGTTTAAAGTCCGCCGAGGTATCCTCACCCTTCTCAGCCGCTCATGTACCTGTTGCCCTCTTGTTGCTTTTCAGTGACTGATTCCCGGGGGCCCAGTAAGTGAGTTGGCGAGTCTCCACCTGCCATTTTTACGTGTGCAAACATTGTTATCGGCAGGTGCCATAGTTCCCATAGTTATCCCAATTTCCAGTCCATTAGCATCCCATCTCAATAGCCCTAGTAGTTTTATTCCATATTTAGCAATAGTTTAGCACAGAACCGGGGATTGTCCTTGGGTACATTTCTATAGTGTATACAGGGATAATCGTCGGTTTTTGTGTCGCCATTTCATTAAAGTTGTCTCAAAAGGGCTTCAGCGTGTTGGCTTCGGCCCCACGTTCGCCTTCCAAAAATCCGGGACTCTGTAGTCCCGTGGTCGGAAAGAGACATACAAGATAATAATAATAATAATCGTCGGTTTTGTGTCACCATTTCATTAAAGTTGTCTCAAAAGGGCTTCAGCGTGTTGGCTTCGGCCCCACGTTCGCCTCCCAAAAATCCGGGACTCTATAGTCCCGAGGTCTGGAAGAGACATACAGTTATAATAATAATAATAATTTATTTAATCAGATAACATAGATCCATAATGGTTAGTAACAATAGACTTATAAACTATGTTAGTAGGTACTTTAAACATATCAATTTATTTTACTGTCCCAACTACTATTTTCACCCAGAGCGAGTGTATCGGACACTGATATTTACTTGCCACTATTTTCAAGATGTCGTTGCTACTACCGCGCACTCTGGCCAGCATCGATGCCACACGCTTGCGTCTTAATGCATAGAAATCATCTATGCGTGCTTCGGCAAACATCGAGGACGCACTACAGAACCGCGGCAATCTCAACAACATCCTGAGTACATTATTATATTGTACGCGCAGAGCGCTGTATGCCCTTTGAGTATAATTGACCCACAGGCTGCTGGTGTAAAACGATTGACAATAAGCTTTAAATAGCGCTAACTTGACTTGCACCGTACAACGAGCAAACCTGCGAGCCAACATGTTCCCCCGGACAGCCAGCGCCCTGCGCTCACGTTCGATATCTTCATTGTCCTTAAGGTCATCGGTGACAATATGCCCAAGATATTTAAATTTGTTCACTCGAGTAAGAGGAGAACCATTGAGACAAATAGGTGGAGGTTCATGCAAGGTTTTATCACCTAGGCCGAAAAATATACACTCACTCTTGGTCACATTGTACATGAGGCCATGCCTATGTAGTTTTCAAATGCGCGAGCGAAGCGAGCGCGAAATTTTTATCGGTCTTAAACCAAATATTAAGTAAAATGTAGCCCAAACGTACTTAACTTTTTGTTTCTTGACAAATGCAAAAATAAGGGCATATAGTTTCGAAATTTTATCGGACTTCAACTAAATATTACATAAAATTTAGCCCAAACTTACTTAATGTTTTGTTTGTTGACAAATGCAAAAATAAGGACCATAATATGGCTTCTGAATACGCGAGCGGAGCGAGCGCGATATTTCATCGGACTTCAACTAAATATAACGTAAAATTTAGCCCAAACGTACTTAACTTTTTGTTTGTTGACAAATGCCAAAATATAGTTTCTGAATACGCGAGCGAAGCGAGCGCGAAATTTCTATCAGACTTCAACCAAAAACATACATTTTCATGAATGGGGGGACTAGGTACGACACACCCGATATACATACGTCCATGCGAAATCCCCCGCTCGCAATTATAAGTCGATAAAAATTAAGTTAGATAACATATAGCAACGTCGCGAAGCTAAAGCTTCGCGGACCACTTGGAATGCCTCCAGGGACCACCAGTGGTCCGCGGACCACCGGTTAAGAACCACTGTATTATAGGTATAAGCTATGTATGTAGTTACTCCAAATACATTAATATGTGCGTGACGAAGTAATAAACATAATCATGTAGTACACAGTACCTACACACTGACTAACTTTTACTTTTATACCTAAACTAGCCGTTTTTCAGCGGTTTCACCCGTGTTCCGTGGGAATAACACCGCTTCAAACTGCAAGTATGTACTAAAATAAAGCACCCACATACAAATTACCAAGTTTCTTAGATTTTCCATTTTTAAATTCCGAACACATCGCTGTCCAAATATTGACATGCGCACAGGCATCCGATGAACTCATGTCAGTCAATTTTTCACACTTCAAAACCACTAAAATACATAATCAAAGGATGCTAAATGAAACCGAACTTTATGTACTTGTTTTTAAGATTGTATTTCTGTAAATTTGTGAATAAATAGCATTGTTTACTGGTCCAGTCTAAACATTGGGTACTAAAATACCCGGTTAAGGGGCTCCACACATCAAAAGAGTTTAACAGTAAAACAAATTAAAATAGATGGTCTTGGTTATTTTGAGAAAGAGATTTTAGTTGGAGAAAGAAAATAATTAATCTGAACTAATTTTGTTTAGTGATTAATGTTCAAGACGCTTTTGAAATCTTTTTTAGAAATTCCAGTAGCTGGTACCTACATAGCTAGATATTTAGTTACATAGGTCTGTATAATTGGTAGGTAGCTAAGTCTGTTGACGTTTTTCGGCTAATCCACTACTTACACTTAAATTGATAAGATTTGAGCAAACAAAGGATGATACTCGGGTTAATGACATTATTAACCACTTTTATCTAGGTGCAAAAGTTATTTACATACGCAGATTGGCTTACAAGATCCAACTCAATGTATAGGTATTATAGGTACTATCGAGGACACTCCCGACAGACCAACACTAGGTTTGTTTTTGTTAATTTCTGTTACAGCCTTTTATCGTCCCACTGCTGGGCACAGGCCTCCTCTCACACGGAGAAGGATTGAGCATTAATTAATTTGTTAATTTATTGAAAAAAAAAGTTTCTTGCTTTGCCCTAACGACCTTAAATAAAATGTTATGCTTTTCTAGAAGGTAAAATCTGTGAGTTTTGTTTGAACAGCGCCGTAGGATTTTAAACGTAAAAATTCACCAGAAGTACTTTTACAAATATTCCGTGGGAGTCTCCAGTCCCCATATAAACCATGGCATTTATTAATCATACTTCCAGTATCGAATACCATGAATGTCATTGTACAAAAATGCGTTACAAATAAGGTTGCATCGTAAAGTGCGTAGGCGCCGGTTACGTCATCCATTCACTAAGCGATCGGACAACTACCCACGGATTCTATAAACTAGGGGTGTCAGTTCACCTTAATAGTCACGATAAACTACGTGATCGGTGTTCAAAAGTCTTAACTTATCTTTTAAACTAGCTTCTGCCAGCGGTTTCACCCGCATCCCGTGGGAACTACTTCCCGTACCGGGATAAAAAGTAGCCTATAGCCTTCCTCGATAAATGGGCTATCTAACACTGAAAGAAATTTTCAAATCGGACCAGTAGTTCCTGAGATTAGCGCGTTCAAACAAACAAACTCTTCAGCTTTATAATATGATTAAGTATAGATTAGTATAGATTACTTCGCAAATGCTTAGTTTAGTTAGGAGGAGGTTCCCGATCCCCGAGGCTACCATCCTATATTTTTTAGAGGTATAATGGCTGGAACCTTCGGTACTAATCCAGGTGGTTTCTATAGCTTTTTTATTCTAATGTTTTCAGATTCAGGATGGATCTTGGTAACGCATTTGCCACCAGCTGAAGTTGAAAATATGTGTGCAAGGATGGATATGGCGTAGGTCATTTTCCACCCCCTTTTGTTGAGGGAAATTATCAAATGACTCCTCTATCTGTGGGTGAAGCAGCATTATTCTGGCTTTGCATGATACCAGCCGAATTTACTTGCTTTTTTGTATTGAAATTATATTCCTTTTTGTCGTTTAAAATTAACTATTTATTCACATAATTTACATACATGCAGGTGAAGATAATGCAACAATAATACCTTGTATACTTTATCATATCTATCTATAGGTAGGTTTGTATGTACATAGAAATAATTATGTAGCATATGAAACGACTGCAATTAACTGATAACAGAAACTCTTCATAATAACTTATATTGAGTCAGACATGTCAACACGGTAGTTAATTTTACTTGCACACAAAAAACACTATTAATTAGTTTTTTCTTTGAATAGCTATTAGGCAAAACCCACTGATTAGGCACGTAGTATATTAAAATAGGTAGGTATGCGATAATAAAAAGTTATCAATGTAACCATAATAGGTCAGGAGTTCCTAAGTAGACATTATTAAAAGTTGAACTTAAAAAAACAACTAAATCATGTTTTTAACAAAGGTAAATGTATAAATTTCAGGACGAGTAAACCAGTCAGGAATTAAAGCAAATCACCCTGATATTAACAAACCTGAAATACCTAGACTTACAGTAATGTTACGTTTTAATTCTGATACTAAAATTAACAATAAACTCAAAACAAGAAATAATGACATTCCCAAAGAATCTTGACAATTAACCTTTAAGAATTAAGATACACACGTCTTTATTACACCAAAAATCAACTGCATCCACTGCAAAACGTCACTCGTACCAAATATAGCATCTTGCGCAGGCACAGCTTCATAAAACCGCCAGGATTTCTCGACTGCAACTTATCGATACTACATATACGTTGAATTTCTGCTCTGTGTTATCTTACATGTACCCTTGACCGCTATTCGTCTTAACTCATGACATCATCCCGCAGTTTGCTTGCTTTTTCATTTATTTTTGCCCGGTCTGCCATCTCTTTCGAACTACTATATCAAGTCTATCTGCCTCTTTCACTCTTAGAGTGCACATACTGCAGACTAAATTGTCGGCCGATAATTGACCATATAATTGGCAAACATTGTTTTTTGCAGGAAATCTTGTTTCCTGAAATTTTTTGACGGTCTGATGCCGGTACAAATACCTGATCTTTGTAATGTGCGTACTGGCATTCATCTTCATTCTGATTTATGAGCCCCAACAAATTATCGGCCGACTAAAAGTTTGAAGTGTGTGGTAACTCTTATGGTAATTAAACTCGGTTTTAGAATAAAGGGCTTTCTTTAGCCATGTCTTGTGGTCTGGTTTCTAAGTATGGTGTGACTGTAGCTATAGGTATGGGGTTCGATTCTCGTTCCAAGAAATCATTTGGGAGTCAAAATGTTTGGAACGTTTTAGCTGTGTGAATTGCATGAATTTTTCTTACGAGGCTGTCTGATAAATCAGGCTTCGTTTGTTTTTCGTGAGCGAGAATTTGTTCGATGTTTAGGAATTTTATACTTACATACATAACAAGATTTTAAACACGTTTTCTTGATAATTTTAGATAACAAGTTATTCAGTTTTAAGAACTGCTACTTCACTGAATAACACTTACCTTATATAAATGTCACTGCCAATAAGTATACAAACCATGGAAGTATGGCTTTCATTATGCATACCAAAGATTAAAAAGTTCAAGTATCTTTGATGGCCACCCTTCCAATTACCGAAAGCGGTATGCGATGCTTATATGATTATACCTTGCTCCAGAGGCTAAGAGCTCTCTTTCTTATTGTTGTAATTTCAAAACCACCATATATAGAACTTTTGTTTCTGGGTATCCATCCATCCTCCGAGCCTTTTTCCCAACTATGTTGGGGTCGGCTTCCAGTCTAACCGGATGTAGCTGAGTACCTTTACAAGGAGCAACTGCCCTATCAAACACCCTCAACCCAGTTACCCGGGCAACCCAGTACCCCTTACTTAGACTGGTGTCAGCCTTACTAGCTTCTGATTACCCGAGATGACTGCCAAGGATGTTCAATAACAGCCGAGACCTACAGTTTAACGTGCCATCCGAAACACAGTCATTGGTGCCTAAGATACTTATACTTAGAAAGAAACGTTTGTCATGTACTTTCATGACAAACGTTTCTTTCTGGGTATAGGAAGAAATTAAAGGGGTATTTCTGGCAATATTTTAAATGAGAGTTGTTTTTTCCGCTCAGAGGAGTCCTTTAAGGAGGAAAGTGAAATAAGTCGTATCATAGCAGTGACTTACATACCACCGTCTCACTTCTTGGACGCAATTTGAACTTGTTTTACCCTTCCTAATGGATAAAGTTCGTTGATCAGTCAGGCTATAAGCAGCTGTTGCCACCCATCTTGCCAAATGACTCAGACTCCATCACTCAGCAGCAATTAGAGTTCGTCACACTTAGTTATTAGGATGTGTTGTTACTAAGGAAATTATTTTTAGGCATGTATCAAAAATAATTCCTGACATTGTCCAGTTTTCAGTCTATCTAGAGATTGAAAGTAAGTGGGCAGGACACATAGCTCGCAGAACATATGGATGGGGCAGAAAAAGATCTCGAGTGGCGACCAAGATCCAGAAGACATAGCGTAGGCAGGCCCACCACTAGATGGATAGACGATCTGGCCTAGATCACCGGGAAGCAGTAGATGCAGGTTGCTGAAGATCGAGCGAAGTAGCGCATCTTGAGGGCCTTCGCCCAGCAGTGGACGTCTTTCGGCTGACACGACGATAGATTGAGAATCAGTCCTTGCAATCGTTACAGGTTAAGACGGTCAGATAGGCCTCAATCGCTCGATGTAAAAGCTCTAATCCTCGGATGTATTCGGTCATACTGGAAACCGACCCCACCATAGTTGGGAAAAGGCCTAACCTCAGATGAGATGAAAAAGGAGACTAGCAATTACAGTATTTAATTGTAAATATGTATTGTAAATATCTGTGTAAATAAATAAACCATATTATATTACAGTTAACCCTAAGACAATTATATCATAAGCAAAAGAAGTATCGTATTTACCTGATGACGTCATAGATGGTGACTGACCGTGTTAATTAGAATGACCCCTTTGAGCCCAGTAATACTGCTTTGTACTGAATGCAAAGCATTAACATGTATTTACAATGAATGGGGACTTAGGACTTATTAATCGATTTAAAATAATATAATCAATAGCCTTGTGTTTGGTTAGTTGTAGGTAAAATCTTATCAGTTGATTATTGTGAACAATATTATTTTTGAAATACTGAAGTTTCTTGCCTTCTCTTTTTCCATAATACTCACTTTTGTTGAAACCATGAAACTAGTGTGTACATTTTCAAAATAGCCTGCAAAGACCTAACTGAAACATTTTAACCCTAGCACACTGCAAAAATAAAATACTTAGAAGTGAATAGGACATCAAATACCAAACACCCAAAACTAAAAAGCCAATATTGAAAAGGATGTAACGATCGAACACAGAGTAAGCAGAAACTAGTATTTGCAAGGAAACTAGATAATGCGCAAGAGCATGAGATAAACGACTTCCTATTTAAAGACAGAGGACAGACTGACCGGTTCTCAGCAAGGCTGTCAGTTAACAGGACACTGATGTAACACTGGTTTTATTATAATTATTAATTAATCGGAGTATCAAGAATATATTCGTTGACAGCTGTGCGCCAGCAAGGTTGGGTTACATTTTTGCGAGTTTGGCTGAATTCTTTAATAATCTGAATAAAGGAAGGATTTTAAAAACTGATTTTTCAAAAGTTACCTACTTAAATCAGCTGTTGAATTTTTCATCATCATCATCAGCGAGTTTTTTATACATATTATGGCATTTTTCTGATTCTTCCTTAAATATATGCAGACATCCATTTTCCGTTTTGCTAATTCTAGCTTCATGGTCTTCGATTCTGTAATCTATGTGTACCTTCTGGCCTAAGACACAAATCGTCTTCATACAGGAACCACCAATTATTAAATAGCCTCGACTATCACTGACTACGTACTACTTAAAAGGATTCACCTGGAGTCTCGTAATTCACCTCATGTTTAGAATAGTCCCATTGTTATTAACAATGTTAAAAAATTACACCTAAATACAGAAACAGGTTTAAACAATGACATCATCGCAGAGGTCAAACGTATCGCATACTGACCTCGCCAGATGTCGCATTTAATGGAATCGCTCGGGTCAAGTTTGTAAGAACGCCTTATACCTTATCTGACTTAATAAGGATAAATAATAACTTTGTGAATGCAAAAGGAAGTATTGGCAAGGTAGATGACGTAATATCTGACGAATATAAGATTTCTGATGCAGGTTTTTAAAGGCAATTTCCAATGCTAATGTGTTCCGTGGATGATTTCATAGCTTAAGTGCTCAAGGATTAGTCACATTTGAGAGGTTTATTTCTACTCTTTCTTAACTTGAAGTTTATGTGACTGAATAATTGGCTTGCGTCAGCTGCAGGTGCATTGGTAATGGCGTCCGTTAAAGCTGATATTTGATTGAGTGAACTTTTGGCGCACCTAGGCCCTGCAAATTAGTTGGAATGTGCAATACGTAAATAACCAAGTGTTGTGAGGTGCAGATATACTAAAAAGGGACATACGGGCTTGGCCTAGAGAAACGATAGTCAAGCCCAAATGCAGAATTTGCATTAAAGAGCAGGAGCTTCTGTAAAGTCTTTCAGAACCTTGGACATATCAAGTTTTATAAGGTTTTTAAGAAATAATAATTCTGACGTTGACTGCAAAGGATCTCGTATCCTCTATGTGAAAGAACATAATCAGCTGGTTGGTAATAAACATTCGTAAGTCGATACTTATGATCCACTTGTAATAGAACTCTTGACAACATCTGATAAGGATACGTCTGCTTGAAATATAATCCTCTCAGTTTTATTAGTTTGAATAGGAAGATATTATGTTTAATTACTTACACATAAGTGATAGTTAGTATCATTTAACAGATATAAATAAAATATATCGTCATAAATAACATGAAGTACCTAAATTTTTTTGTAAATGAAGATTCGATGTTGAAGACGATATTGATGGTAATGAAGAAGGCTTCAACGTTGTATTGAACAGTTTTTCAGTGGATGCACTAAATGCAAAATTCTTAGGAAGTTTTAACAAAGCAGATAAAATAGCCAAACAATCTTCCGTTCTTATTTCTGTAAGTGTTGGGTGATTTTCTCTCCACTCCAATTTCCATCCCACTGGGACATAAATAGAACAATACTAGTTATGTCCTTGTCAACGCTTGATGGTACACCTACGGCTGAAATTACTTCAAACGAACGTGCTCATGAATAGAAGTCGGTTAAACGATTATTAATCGTGTCAGGGGTCACGTGGAATTCGTTCAGAGTATTAGATGTATTATGCTGGTTATGAGCTAGATATGTGGAGGAAAATACCTTTTGAAAATAAAGGTTTGGTTTGTCAATTCAGAGGCAAGAAAGTCTGATAAATAAAGGTATCAGGTTATCCAGGGAGCTGGGTTAAGATCGGAAAGCCAATGGCTACGTGTAAATACATAGTTGGGAAAGGCTAGTCTGATCAGATGATGGAAAGAAAGGTATGAGTCGTGTGACGGTTGGTTTCACAAGCTTCAAACTTGCATCACTGTTGGTGATGTCATGAAGATTGCATAGTCATGAAGTCAACGAACTCTAAGTAATTAAGTAAGTCAGCATAATGAAGTCACAAGAACTTACCTGTACAATGCCATTGCCCTTGTGATCTCTGAATTATAAAAAGGTTATGAAATGTAGGTAAAACCAGCTACTTTTACCACTGAAAGGAAACAAGACGAGGCAAGAGTCTTAGTAAAGATCCATAATGCACCAGATATAGCATTACTCACTTTGGATCCAGCTAAACGGAATCCGTTTCAAAACAAATATTGCGTAACTATGGTTACGATACTCGAGCTGATGGTGGGCGGATGGGTATCAGAATGTCGCCGCCCGCCCACGGTCCTACTGGCTATTTACCTGGTGCTAAACCATTATGGCTACTAAATATGGACTGGTAGATTATGTGGCAATTGAGTGTGTACTTTATGGAGTAGTTGTGAAGGTTTAAAGCTGAGAATATGATTCGTAAAACCCTTTTTTGGACGAGATTACCTAGATTCTGAAAATACATGAAGACATCAAAATGTTAGTGACAGACCAAGACCAAGTCACAACTACTGTTATATTCTTAATGGTAGCAAGCATGATATTGCTTTCGATAACTTTCTTTTTATTAATTACTATAATGTTATATATTAAGATGATTTTTGTTGCCATTACCATTTTAACTGCAGTTGCAACATTATTGATATTTATAACGGCATGTAGGTACAACATACAAGAAGGTCGAATTCTCTTAATACCTCGTTTCCTTCACTGTCATCAGCCCGCATACTTACAGATTGCTGACAATCACTTCAATAGGATTATTTATCTACAACTGTATAGGGGAGATCATTTATTGGATCAACAAGTTGTTCCATTTCATTGATAAATAGTAAATCTTAAGTTATGTCGTTTGAAAGGTATGATACCAACTGAGTACCAGCGATTTACAAGGAGCGACTGCCCATCTGACCTCCTCAACCCAGTTACCCGGGCATCCCGATACCGCTTGGTTAGACTGGCAGCAGACTTACTGGCTCCTGATTACCCGTAACATATCACATGGCTACTAACTTAAACAAATACAATATTATTCTATGATTAATTATAGCCTTCATAGTCACCAGGTAGTAGGTACAATTAGTAGCTATAAACAATTTAATATTATCGGTCGTATCACATCGTGCATGCGCAGCTCGCACGTGACTTTACATAAAGAATGACTTCCACTTCGGTCATCCATCATCGTTAGAAACGTATTAGACATCATCATCATCAGATGAATTATCTTATTGTTTCATGTTTAGATTTCATCATATCTTGGACAGACAATTTCAAATACACAGGTCAGGACAGGACAGGACAGGACAGTAAATCTTCTGCCTAGCCTTTTTCTAGTTACGTTGGGGTCGGCATCCAGTCTAACCGCATGCAGCCGAGTGTTTTACATTTACATGGAGCGTCTGCTTATCTGACCACCCCAACCCAGTTACATAGCCGACTGGTTTTCAAAATTTTTAGCTTCTCATACTAACGACTACTATAGGTGATCACGTGTCGACCGGATCTATACCTACCTTCATGGTCGTTTTGAAAGGTTTTAGACTCACGCGATCAGGTCTCAAAATAGGAGTGAGAAACTTAGTTTTAGATACATAATACGTTCTGCTCACAAAAGTTAGGGAAGCTATAATCTGATTAAAAATAAAGTGGCTTCTAATAGTTCATCTTCGCATAAATCTAAGCTGACTAATCTATTTACATTTTAATACGATTTATCTGAACTGCTTTATATTTCAAAGAACATCGTGCAAAACATGATGTGATGTAGATACTAGTTATTATTTTTTCCGTATGCTCCAAATAACAGTGAAGGTTGAAATAGAATCAAAAATAGTTTTTATAAATACGGCTTTGGGAATGGAATGTTCAGAGCATGTATGAAAATTTTGCTAAATTGTAACAGACAAACCAAATACTGTAGCAATGTAAATGTGCCTGAAAGTAACACCTGTGTCAATAACATCATAATTTTCATTCATTCTAAATAGAATGAGAGACCAGTCCCTTTTATTAGAACTACAAAATAGAATCTTAAAAATAACCATATGAATAATAAGAAGCAACAAAGTATTAGAACTGTCACGTAACTCGATCGTTAGAAAGAACATAAATTTAGTTGCTATGGGAGTTAAGAAGAAACGTCGAAAATAGACCGGCGGATATGCGAACCACTCCTGCGCATACACCTTTACGAATTATTTTCCATCTCTTTTCTTTAAAGGTTGTTGTACATATGTATGTCTCTCTTCACACCTATGTAGGTGATCTCAAGGAGATTTGGTTCGTAAAAACTGTTTATGAATGAGTCTGTAGGTAAAGTGTTTGTGTAGGTTGCCGTGATCGATTGACGTTAATTAAGCAATGCTGTGACAACACCACCATTTGAAGTCGAGTCTGGATTTAATTAAGAGTTAACGTGTGGACATAAATGATTTATTTTCTGAATTCTTATACATACCAAACTTTATGTACAGCATATATTTACACTGTTTCATGGAATGAAAAACTAGAATTTTCAAAAACGTCAGATCATACTCATCGCTCAGCACATTTTGATGATTTTGAAAATCTTAGTTCAGCAATCCTATTCGTTTTGTTCCATGACCTTCATATCGATACCAAAATAGACAATAGTTTAAACATATTACTAAACAAATGGCCACTTCACAAGTCTTAACTCCTAAACAGAAATGTATAGATTAACATGATCAAAAGGCTTAGACAGATCTAAAATGAGATTTTAGGCAATTTAAGCATGTCTAAAACCAAAAAGAAGATAGTGTCCCGCGAATAATTCGATATAGCTGTTTTATGACTTCATTGTGTACCAGCGGAATATCATCAGAAACCGGTTTTGATGGTGGAGACGACGAAACCGCAAAATCGTTGTTTTCTAGTTGTATTTTTAACATTTTGGCAACTTTAGCATTTTATAACAATTTATAGATGACGTGTATTTATATATGCTAATGCACTGAGTTTCTAAGGTAATTATAAATTCTCTATATTGTGTTGTTGTAAAGTTGTCTGAGCATAAAATCGGTGAGATCATCACCGTCCTCTCCAATATTGCACTGCTTTATCTAAGATTGTTTTAATTAAATATCGTCAACTAACAATTGTGATAAATTGACAATTAAACTTCAAGGCAAGGACTGGATGAAGGATTTTAGCTACACAATACAGTGTCACTATAAAATAGGTAAGTTGGAGTCTACAAGGTAAAAACATAGGTTATCATTTTTGGGGCCCAGAATAGTTCCTGTAGGGACGCCTTATGTGTATGAACTGAATTAAGATAAATGTTTTCTGCTTTAGTTTAGTAATACAATAAGTGTAAATAGTATATTGTTTACTCCATGCATCATTAAACCAACGACCCTGACTGATGTGGCCAACGCATAATTTTCAGCGCAAAAATTAAACTTCATTAACAACAAATTGGAATTACGTCATTTAATGAACAAGAGTCGTAAATAGTATGATAGAAGATAATTTACTCTTTTATGCTTACGAACAAACCCAAGGTTATCTGAGTGTCTGGCCCCGCAAAAAAATAAATTTAGTGCATGCAAAACACGGTGGACCGGTTTTTGATAACATATCTACAGAATTTTGTTATAAACTCCTTGGTCAAAAAGGATCTACAGAGGTCGTTGCAAAAAAGTTTGTTGTTTTATCATTTGATCTAAATTGTCGCTTAGATATAATATGGCCGTTAGAAGAACCAAAAAAACGTTTCTTAAGTTTAAGGAAAATAAGAATAAAGTAGCTTGTTATTTTATATTACTGTACCTTTTTGAATGTCCAATAGAAAAACAGTGTTATTCAGTAAATAGGATACATATAAAACTTTAATATATTAGACGCAACCAAGATAAGTTCTCAGAGACAGCAATAAGGTCAATAATAGCATCTCATATTGCCAATTAATTTATCTAAGTAATTCAATATAGCTCTAATATAAACAGCTGTTCTTGTAAATTGACCTTCTTATTATTGAATGATAAATGATGGATAGTTAGTCTACTGTTGCTTGTATTACAAATTAATTATAATTACATTATTTGCTAGTCGTAATCGTAATATCCTCGTCTAAGATCTAAGATCTATTTTTGCCATTTGCACTCAAAGGACCCAGTTTTCATCTAAGTCAAAACTTGTGCTTACCAAATCCCATTAAACACTCCGAATTTCTGTCACTCTCCCGCAGCAAAACACACAGAAATAAACGTGTTGTATGTTGAAACAATTCATCCAAAATAAAACACTATTTCACCAGAAGCGTGCCAAATTCCCCTCGAACGTACCAAATACAAAGCTGGATATTACTGGATCTGCATCCAAGTTTATCAATTATTTTGACGAAGAACGAGCTTTGACCTATATGGAAGTAGATAATAAGAACACATCTTGAATAGCTTGGGGCAGAGACTTGGTATTTTTGCATCACTAACCTATTCTTTGGCCCTTACACTATTTCAAAGTCTGGTGGTTCCTGAATTCTGAAAGTCCATCTTTCCACAACTTAAAGCAGATTAGTATCCACCAACTTCAAACTTGGACCCTTCACCCTTCTTCATTGTTGCAAATCGAAGCTGATGCACAACAAAGGGGTCAGGAGTCCACTTTTCGCCAGCAAGACTGCTTTGACACTTCAAGGCACGGTGTCAGACAAAATAATCTTGTATTATCAAATCTAGACCAGCCTCTAGACATATGATGTAACTTCCTGATCAAACCACGGATATGAGAAGGCCCAGTTGGCAGCGTCAGGTAGCAGAAATAAATTAATAGTATCACTAATTATAGTACACGGCGTCATTTCGGGGAACACACATGAATTGGCATTATGTTTTGATGTTTCTTTGTTCGTTTTGCACGTTTTGAATCAGTGTTTATTTACGCAATGTCACTGGTTTTGTCGTATAGCGCCGGAGTTATTTTAAAACGTTGATTTAGTGCGTACACATTCGAATCTAGCATTTTCTTCCCCTCTTGAAATTGACCATTAAACTTAGTCTTAAGCAGTCCGTTGACCTCGTCTCTTTTTGTGGTCCTTGAAGGTCCAAAATCTGGTTCTTCAAGTCAGATATTGAAAGTTCTATAAGCAAACAATGTGTACTTCGAAATCATAATTCAATCACAGAATGGTGTTTATTACCCAAGATTTCAAGAAGACCCTGACACAAATAGTTATTTGAGTCACATTACAATTGAGCGCTAACTAATGTATTCCACGTACAACACTAGACAACAAACGACCTTTTAGGTAGTCGGTGAAAAAACCAACCAACAGTATATATTCGCAATGTAATAAATATTGTTGAGTAGAATAATGGAAAGACTACAAATTTTAACTAACGGCAATAGAAATCGTGAAGAGATTTTCAAAAACAACAGAATTATATTAAAACTTCGATAGCGAGACGTCGATTCCAAAATTCTATTTCGCAGCACGTTGTGCTATTTTCAACAGCAAAATCTAAAGTGGTATTCGGAATACGCGTTCGAATGTTTCCAATGACTCAACAGTATTTCTCAGCTCTGATATTATAAACATTGGTAGCGCCACAAGTCTCAAATATTCATGTTTTTGCACTGCTGTCATA